>JAQFVV010007675.1:0-66891 GCA_028023455.1 Epiperipatus broadwayi
CTTATAATTAACTTATTAGCTGCTTTCAATTTTCATTATTGGTAAATATAATTCCCATTATGATTTAATTTATGGTCCACTCAAATAAACATTATATATATATCATAAATTGAAAGTATGCTAGCCTTTCTCACATGCACAATTATAACAGAGAAAGCTAATCAGATTTTAAACAGATATCTAATAAATAATCAAGCTTAGACACAAGACAGAGATTTTGATAGAAAAGGTTGATACCAACCTTTTCTAAACTTAACTTTTATTTTATATAAGCCAGTCTTAAGCATCTTAGCCCGAAAGCTTTAAATATATAAACAAATACAATTATCATTCATTGTGTTATAAATATAATATATTACGGCACGAAATCTCAGATTTACTATACCGCAATTTTCATAGCAGCAACGTTTGTAAACAATATTTATCTAAATCGCATGTTGAAAATTGATAATAAATTGAAAGTATGCTAGCCTTTCTCACATGCGCAATTATAACAGAGAAAGCCAATCAAATTTTAAACAGATATCTAATAAATAATCAAGCTTAGACACGAGACAGAGATTTTGATAGAAAAGGTTGATACCAACCTTTTCTAAACTTAACTTTTATATATATAAGCCAGTCTTAAGCATCTTAGCCCTAAAGCTTTAAATATATAAACAAATACAATTATCATTCATTGTGTTATAAATATAATATATTACGGCACGAAATTTCAGATTTACTATACCGCAATTTTCATAGCAGCAACGTTTGTAAACAATATTTATCTAAATCGCATGTTGAAAATTGATAATAAATTGAAAGTATGCTAGCCTTTCTCACATGCGCAATTATAACAGAGAAAGCCAATCAGATTTTAAACAGATATCTAATAAATAATCAAGCTTAGACACGAAACAGAGATTTTGATAGAAAAGGTTGATACTAACCTTTTCTAAACTTAACTTTTATATATATAAGCCAGTCTTAAGCATCTTAGCCCGAAGAAGACTGCAAGTCAGTCGAAACGTAGGTGTATATATACGTACAAATAAAGAGTTTTGCTAAAAAGTAAGTGATTTGGATAAATTGTATTTATAGGATATTACGGCAAAATAAAGAAAAATGTGATTTTGGTAATAAAATAATCCTGTTATTTTGAAATGGTTATCTACATGATTTGATGTACATTTGCTATGTCCAACCAAATCCCATATGTATTAATTGCTAATAGTTGCCAGATAAACATAAAATAAATAAGAAAGATGTTAGAATATGATTTATCATATATTGTAATTAAAGTGCATAATAAACAAGAAACCTCAATCTGAACAATATATAATTAGATGAGCAAGAATTCAGTGAGATGATAAGATTGTGTGAATAAGCTATAGTTACTTAGGGAATGAGGTAAAGTGGGAAACAATATACCAAAAAGATTAAGTATCTATAAATAAATAGTCCCAATATTAGTTTTGTAGATCAAAACAATAATACAAATATGCAGGAAAATAGGAATCTAGAAAAAAAAGTTCTAGAAATTCTTCTCGAGTATCTGCTCTCTGAAGGTTAAAAAGAAGTCTAGAGAATATTATAAGTCACAGGATTCTTCTATTATTATTTTGTAAGCTTTGAGTTATATCTATACGTAGATATAATTTACAGCATATAAAGACTTTGAAGAAGTATTCATTTTATTTTTGCTGGTTAATGTTCTTACATACTGTAATTAACCTTCGAATTAAATAAATAGATGTTAATTGCAAAAGTTTTTTTTAGTTAGTTTCTCAATATATAATAAAATTAGAAAGTATATGTACTTTATACTTGTTAAGTTGCATTAAATAATATTACCATGAGTATTAAGGAGCTCCATCACATGTTTTAGCAAATCAACATCCAGATTTTTCCATGTGTGTAAAAGCAGATCAAAAAATAATACTAGCAGTAGATTTCGTAAATACAACTTTCAAAAATGACCACCAAATGTCATAATGTGACTTCTTCAATAATAAAAGTGTATATTGCACAGGTATCATATACAATTATGGAACTGAAACTGTTATTATAAAATCACTTCAAACAAAATTAAAAGAATGATGATTATTTAAATTTTAGCCATTAATAGTAAAACCAATAAGTAACAAATTGAACTTTCACTTGCAGAAATCATATCAATGTCACAGAGAGCACCACAAAATAAAAAGGTAAAAATATACATACAAAAATTCTAACTAGATTAACAAACATTTTGAGATCTAGTGGATGATAAGAAAAGCATACTATTTCTAGTAAAAAAAATTTCAGTAAACAAAAGCTTATCCAGAATATAGTTCATCCTCAAATAAACAATAAATGTTAAGAAAAGATTACTCATATTAAATCAATACACTACAATTACAATTTTTAAAAAAAAAAATGAGAAAATCAAAATTGTGTCTTGAATTAAAATGGCTGATCCCAACTTTTTATGAATGCAATTCTTAAATGATACATGTTATGACTACTTGAAAACAAAAATGGCCATTAATATTTACTAGAAATGCTAACAAACTTTTTTTGATTATTATACCACACAATTTTTTTTTATATTATTAATTGATTAAAGTATTTTTATAGTCAGTTGCTCAGGAGGTCATATGATATTTGAGCATACAAGTAGGAAGTTGAGCACAACAATTCCATTCAACTGGATAAATGGAACTTTTTTTTATTATTTTCCTCAGTTGAGGATTGTCTTCAATTCTTGTGACTAGCATTCTAACAAATATTTATTAATGACTTAAATACTACTGCAACAATGAATCTATTCTATAAAGAGTGAATTCTTTTGATATTTATAATTTAATGTTTTCATTATGTTTAGGAAATATATATATTTAATAATTACACTTTTTGATTTTGTTTGAACTTAGATATACAATGTGCTTTTTTAAATGTGAGGTTGGAAATTAGTGATCCAAAGTATGATAATAAAAACATGTTGAACTGATGAAGAGATTATTATGAAAGCAGGAAGTGAATAAAGTCCTGAGTTGTAGGGTAATTTAATTGATTATTTCTATTATTAGATTAAAATAATAAATTAAAAATGTACTTAACAATAAAGAAATTGAGCAAAGTAAACATTATGAAAATCTACCACATAAATGAACGTCAAGTTATCTGTTATTAAGATGAAACTATATATCATCTCCCATCAACCTGCACAATTTCTTTAAATATATCTTTCATAATACCCACTCACCCACCCTTTGATAGTATGCCCAACCTCTTTCTTTTTGAAAATTATTTAATGAATGTTCGTGGAATATAATTTTGGACAAAGATGTGTAGCATATATTATATAAATAAAGTTATTCTCATTCATGTAATATTATGGGACTTCCTCCAAACTCACATTCCAAAGTATTCAACTATTTTTCCAATCATTCTAATTTCTGCATTACACAAATCTGCATCCCAACCCAATGCTACTATCCATTAAATATAATCTTTTTACTGTTTATCCATAAAAATTCCTATTCTACTTTTTCACAATCCCCCTTTTCAATTAACCAGCTTTCAAGATAATCCCCCCAAAAAAATACCACTCTTAAGTTCTTTTTTTATCTTTGATATCTTTAAGTTTCATTCATAAATTATTTTCATTTCAAAATTTCATTCAAATCTGATTCTGTGTAAAATTTTAATTAATTAATTTTCACTGCCAGCCAGGATGAATAATGCTGATGGAATGCCTTTCTTTCTTCAAAGAATGATAAAAATAAAAAAAGTCCTAAATAGCTTATTGCAGATTATCCACATTCCTCCACAGAGAGGTAATTAAAAAGATAACACTCATCAGTTTAATAACTACCAGGTGGTTTTTGTACTTTTTCTCCGTGTTTCACTTTTTAGCCAATGTTGGTAAGATCCCATTTACTAATTCAATACTACTCAGATAACTAATTCATCTATTTATAAAGCCAGATAGCTGGCGGGGGAAAAAATCTAAGCTGACTTCACAATCCTCAGCTACTTAAAATTCCAAGTTTCAATGGATTTGATCCCCAAATCATATGCAGATGCACTAATCATATAACTCAAGCTCTTCCCTTTACGTAAGCTCAATCTAAATAAATATTCCACCTTTACCTTGTATCATGGACAATTTGCTTTTAAAAATATCTCTCACAGATAAATTCTCTAGCAATCTTTAACCTTTCCAATAAACATGAGTGGGTTTTTTTTTCACTTTTAAAATATCCTTCAAACAACTCAATCTATTTGTTATATGACTTTTATTTTAAGAATAACAAAATGAACACTAATCTCCATCATTTCTAAATATCTAAAATAATTTTCATAATTCTAATGCTATCTAAATTCCTACATTTTTTAACTCAAACTGATTGTCACTTAAGTATGTCTAATTTAAAATCACTGTAATTGTATGACTAAATCTTCATAACAAATCATACTCCATTTTCAAATTTTTAATTCTTACCATTTCTAGCAATTAACTATTAAATGTCAGTGACAGTGATAAGAAAATAATAAATAAAATAACAGAAAAAAATTAAAATAAGTAAATAAATTGTAAATCAGTTGTGACTTTTAGCATTAAAATAGTGGGCAGACCATGATAATACCATTCGATTGGCAAAAATAAAATTTCTTTATTTCATATGGAGTGAGAAGATATAACTAGAATCAGCCATTACCACGAATAATTTAAACTTCTTAAGAGCGTTATAAAAAAAATGGTTCAGTCAAAATTAAAAAAACTTTGAAATAAAATAAATCAAAAATCTTTAATTTTGCTACTTATCATCTCTAATATCATATGGACATAATCGTTTAAAATTTGGGTATTGAAAACAATTTAAAAAAATCACTTTAAAATGATTTAAGATTTCTAGTAAGCACTATGATTGTTTTAAGTTCTTTCCAAAAACTGTACTATTATAAAGTTGCAATAAATACTAAATATATCAGATGATCACAATAAATTATAAATTTATAAATCTATCATGAAATTATCAGAGAAAAAATAAATTAGTTCTACTATTAGCTAGAATAACTAACTACCTTGCATTTAAAAACAAAAATAAAATATAATAATTTAAAAAAAATATATAGCCAATTTACCATTTTGCTGGCTGTTAATTTTGCTGCTGAACCAAAATCCGCTAATTTAATATGACCTGTCCGATCAACTAGAATATTATCTGGCTTTATATCTCTAAATGAAAAAAAAAACATTTTATGAAAGTTTCTTTTATTACTGAAAACATAAAAGGTTTTAAAAACACTTAATGACTAATATCTTCTAATGGTTATTAACATTTTAAAACAAAGTGAGAAAAGCTATATTTGTTACAATACTTATGAAAATATATATTTATACATTGCTTTTGAAAATGAAAAAAAAAAAAATCTTTATTCTATAAAACAAAGACAAAATAGCAAATTTCTACAAGTTCCTAATTCAATTTGTAATACTAACAGGATATAAATTTTCTTTACTTTTTAAAACATTCTCTATATGCACACAAAACAATCTAGAAAATAATCCTAAAATATGTGAAAGCCTCTTTCACAGAAATGTCATAAAGATCTGTGCTGTGCTATTCAGTAATACATTTTTTTCAAAACTAATGAATATCAAATTGCTAATGAAGTATAATCGTTTTGAAAAAGTGTTTCCAACCATTATTGTATGTTCCTATTTATTTTCAAAAAAAAATTACTAACATCAGTAACAGAAAAATTTAAAAAGAAATGTTCATTTTATATCCACAGTAACAGAGTAGGAAACTATTAGCAAATACATCAAAATTACCATTTGAAACTGTCACATATAAGTAACAAAGCATACAAATGAATATAAATTAAAATCACCAATCCAGGTAAATATCAAAATATTAAGATAAAATAGGATCAAAAAAGACCATGATTTCAATTACTTCCCTCTCATCAGATCTGCACTGCCATATCTTATCCTTCACGTGACACCACCTAATCAGCTGCAAGTAGCCCCCAAAACTCATTTTTCAGTTGCTGAACTAGTATGATGAGATTCTATTTAAATTTCACCGGGGCAACGTTTGTATTCAAAAATTTGGGATATTTAAAAAACACAGTGATAAATATATTCAAAATAATACAAAATATAAGTAAAAATCTAAATATAATTACAAGTGTAATGCAATTAATCTGCTAATTGATATGCCAACAATTTATAATTTAGACAAAACTATGAAGGGACCCTCAAATTTTCACAATGACCAGACATTATTTTAGCAAGAGTTAAGTAAACTTAGATGTTGATGAACAGCACAGATTCCAAAATACTGCAGCATTTATTAAATTAAAAAACAGGGCATTTCGCCATAATATAAAACATCAACTAAATTAGTCAAATATTCATGTAATGTATAAAAATGGGACATAAATTCCTATCAAAAAAAAACATAAAGGCATTAATAAAATATCATTTAAAAATGCTCCATAATATTCAGTAAAAATGATAGTTAAGATCAAAAGAATAATATGTTCTTAAGTTTTTTGAATGTGACTTTAGTAATTATAAGCAAGCATAAGAAATGGTGAACATGTGATATTTATTGACTATAATAATTACAATTGTAAAAAAAAAGATCAGCACTGGATTGGATATGTCAAAAATATGAGTAATATATTGTCTTGCTAAAAAAAAAAAAGAATAATTTTACAATAAACTTGAAGTACTTTGTAATGGGAAGACATTATTTGTATTATTAAGATTATTTCAAAAATAATCCTAGGAGATGTGATATCAATGGTTTTGAGGACAATTTTCAATAAAGAACTACATTCAGGCATAATGTTCAAATCTTTTAGAAATAAAGTTTTCGCACAAGAGGATAAAAATAACACTGCAAGATATTAAATATATAATGGTAAAAGGACAGTTTGAGATATGTGGGCATATTTGAGTTTCGGTGATTGGTTTATTTTTCAACGTATTCCTTATCTGTTTCTTTCTTTTTTTGAGTTAAGATAGAAGTGAGACAAAGACTTTCTATTATTGCATCATAAAAACATCGGAGAAATTTCATTTGATGTTTTATACGATTCTGAAAAATATAATGGCAAATAATGATAGTGAATACTATTCAAGGACATATGTTCAATGGATAGTGCATATAAAATTAATGAATAGTAATAAATTTTTTTAAAAACTATTTTATGATAAATTTGAGTATGATTTTTGCAGGAGAGATAAACTGCATTTACATTGTAAAGATAGATCTCAAAGGTATTCTAAAAAGTGCAATATTAATTGCTTTCATAGGGCAAAAATAGCTGAGAATAAAATACAATGTTAAGATAGGATTATATAAGATAATGAATGAAGTATTTCAGAAAGAAAACCTTGTTGCAGAAAAAATTAAAAGCCAACTTTATAAAATATTGCATCGATAGATATTGGAACGAGCATGTAAGTGTCTTTATTTCCTGAATTTACTTGTAATCATGACAGAATTTTTTTTTGTATCCTTCTAACTTTTTTTGTCTACCCATAATCATTTACTAGTGGCTGCTAATATTATAAAAAGTCATAATCATTTGTGATTGGCTACTAATAATGATGACTCATTTAAATAATGTTAATCCAGAATATATACATACTTTTTAAAAAAATATATAGAACTCAATCCAGTAAATAAATAAATACATATTTTAAAATTACAAAAATCATACTTAAGATTTTCAATTTATCCTAGAAAATAGTTACACAAAACTTATTTTATCACATGACACACACAAAAAAGGATAAACCTTAATTGCTAAATCTTGTAGCATGTTAAAGGAAAAAAATGGTGAAAAGTAAACAAAAAAATGCAGTTTATGGGAGAAAAAAAAACTAACTACTAAATAAATTGATATGCACTTAGAAAAAAACAGATAAAAAAAATCAGTAGTTTTAATTTTTGATTACAAAGTTGATGTACAGATAGAAAAGTAAAATGTTTACTATATTGTCATTGTGTATCCAATAAAAATTAAAATTAATAATTATGCCATCATTATTTAATATTTAAGTTTCCAGTAAAATATGAGAACATTAAAAAAATGATAAGTTCATAAAGAAAAGATAAATTACACATTTATGTAACCTAATCCAGCTAAAACTTTAATTCGAAAAATAGGAAAACCAAGAGTGCCGATAAATAGTATTGCAACTATATTAATATTATTAATACAAACAATATTAAAATTAAATCTTTAAAAACGTAAACTGTAGAAAAAAATAACAGTTTAGATTTTAAAAACCCTTTTCTATTTAATTATTTCTCAAGCATACAAATAATTCTCACTCAAGATTGCGCTTATACCTATTTCTCGGCAATTACAGTTAGTTATTTCTGAGTATTTTAATTGAATTAATATTTTGATCTAAATGTCATCAGACTATATGCATAAATAGTTTAAATTCATCGTCTTTGGGATTTTAGGGGAAAAGTTTCTGGTATATAAATACAAATTATTTATGAGACTTGTTGCATCAATAAATATTTAGTTCGCAACACATATAATCATCTATCCAATTAAATACTTGCTGACAATTTAATTTATTTTATTTTATTGGCCAACTGCTAAGTAATCAACAATCCAATCAATGATAACAATACTGATGAATTAGAACGGTTGTCTTATTGACTATCAATAACACTTTCAATTCACCAATCTCTCACTAAATATTTTTACAGCTGGGTCTCTTGCAGCACTTAAATTTGTTATGAATTCCTGAACAAATCATTTAATCCATCAGCAATACTCTTAATTAAGTATCCATTTAATTCTCCTTTCTTATAACATTCTGTCTTCTAAAAACAACACTAAAAAACATATTCTTCTTTCAATGTAGATTAATACTTTTATTACATCATTTTATATATATTGTACCTAAATGAAACTTCACTTGGTTCCAATAGTTAACAGAATTTGTATTAGCTTAACCATTCTATATAATTATCTGTTTTTAAAAAAATAATGATAAAAAAAATAAAGAAATTAATTAATTAATGAATAGGATGTAATAATAATTGGTAATGTGATATTTAGTAAATTTTATATAATTATGTGTGCAAAGTAAGTAACATATTTGTAATTAGTTGGGTTTAAGATGTAAGATAGCATTTTTCTCAAAATAAATATTTAAGTTAGTATTTAAAATAATAACAGATAATGTTAAATATGTCCCAAGATAACTTTTGTTTTATTTATTTTTAGTTTACAGCTAATAATTGAGCTAATATTATAAATAAAATAAATAATGTAAAATTGATTTAAAACTAATCTTTAGTTTTCTTAAATCAGTCAAATAATAATTTAATCTTTAATGTAAATTAGCCTTAACTTGTTAAAAGTTATTTCTAATATAATATTCTTCAATATTTTTTTTTTGTACTCATTAAAAAGTTATAATTAACTAGTGGAAGTCAAGTTAGGGTCATCCCTGTGTGTGTGTGCATGCATATAGATATAAGAAGTAAATGAATAATTTAACTATAATATTAATTTTAAAAAAACAAAAAAACAAATTAATGAATAAAGTCATTATAATTAAATATTTAAAAAGGTCTATTGATAAATGAAATTGGTTTTAATTTTATATCAGTATTTCTATTTTTATTTTATGTAATACATTTTTTTATTATTTCAGATTATATAAAAACTAATTATTAACTTTTAATTTAAAGTCGTTAAACCACGTGATATTTAAACATTTAGATCAAACTGACGTCATTTATCAATCAATTGGTTTTCCAGCTGATTTTTTTAAAAAAAAAATTACAGTTACAAAAAATAAGGTATGTTCATTGGTTGTATTAAAAGAAATTGACATAAAAATTTGGTTGGAAATAGAAAGAATATTGGCATAAAATAAGTTTTATTGCATTTTAATGTGTGTTGTTGAAGAGCAGAATCCTGAAGTTTCCTGAAATCTTTCTTCTCCAAAACAAGTTGTAATTATTTTTAAAGTTTATTATTTTCTAACAAAAGTATTGTAAATTATATATTTAATTATTTCAAGACTATAATGAATGACTGCTAAAAGGAATAGGTAACCCATTTCTTGTCATTGACTTTCAGTTAACTTTTAAAAAAACTATTGTAAAAAATGTTAAAAGGCAATTTTATTTGTGCTATCTTCTCAACTAACTGCATAAATTATATCTTCTGTGAAATGAATTTAAAACATAGGCAGCTAATATATCTATGGCTAAATGACTGATACTGCACCGAACTTTATAGTCTCAATTTACTCAGTTATTATTTATTAAATAGAATAAAATTTAAATGAGGAAAACTTAAAAAACATGTGTAGTGACTTAATTATAGATTTTAAAAGCTTCAATATCCTTGTTATAATTTCGTTTATAGCTGATTCCAAGTTCAAATATTATATTAAGTATGAGTGGTATTAACTAAAAGATATTATTCGTTATGTTAATTATCTGCTTCTAAAATATTTTATAAAAATGTTTTGCACTGCAATTATTTAAGGACGAACTTTTATCTGTTAAATGTTAAAGTATAGTTATAATGAACGGAAAAATATTTGCTTATACCTATTCGTAAAATTGTGATAGTTTAGTCTAACTCATTCAACAGACGGAATTTTCTACTTGTAAAATGCTCCCACTCTTATTTTAAGAAGAGTACAGAGAAATTATTTGGAAGCATCTTAAAATGTTGTGAGTAAATTTAAAAAAAAAAAACTGCTTCAAAATGTGTTCTTTAAGAAAAAAGAATATAAAAAAAAGAAATGGAATGAAATTGAAGCAGTATTATTGTCTAAGTAAACCCGGGATCCCATAATATTATCAGCTGAATCATTTGTTTTACCTACCATTTATTGCCAGCTCCTTATTATTTTATTAGTATTATTGTTATGTTTATTATAGTGCTTATTTAAACTAAAAATATATCTTTAAAGGAAGAAATTGCATTAACTTTAAAGAACTATTGAATATGTTTCGTTGGAAATCTTTGCCATATTTAAATTAAATGTTTTGACCAGAAGCTTCGCGCCATCAGATTAATAGTATTCAATGAATAATATATATGTATTTAACAGAAAAGCCAATACGGAGGAAGCTGAAACTATAAAAATAAAGTTATTGTATTTTTATTTTGTTTGTTTTATTGGTTTTAAAAAAAAAAAGAAAACCGGAAAAATATTTATGCAATATTTATTTTATAAATATGTGTAATACTGTTGGTATAAATATGCCAGATAATTTAATTTATATAATTTTAGTTTTAATAGGCTTATTAGAATGAATAGACCTTCTATCATTCTCAGGTAATATTAGTACACCTGGGTCTCGTTTTACATGATAGATAGGTTCCTCAGAAAACACGCGCAAACGAAATCACACAAAAATAGACGTAACTTACATTGAAAAAGGGGGGATGCGGTCTGTGATTTTTCAAAATTCATGTAAAAGCAAAGCACCAATGTAAAATTACTTTAAAATTCGCGCAAAAAAAAAAAATAAGGAAATAAAATATGACTAATAAAAAATTTCAAATTTGAAAAAAATTGATACAAGACAAACTTTTTTTAACTATAATATTTAATTTTATTCAAAATAATATATTTTTATGCATAATTTACAGTACAATAATTTACATTTTTTTTATACACGTTTTAATTATTATAGCTATTTGCCGAAAAACACGTTCATTTGCAAACAACTAGCGCCAACTTCACACCCATATTGTGTCAATGGTTTTCTGGTGACAACGTAATTAGTAATTAATCTTTGAGACGATGATTTTATTAATTGTTTATGAAACTAACAACTAAAAATTAAATTCTTATTTTTATCTTTAATTTTCAATTCCGTTTAAAAATCAAATTTCACATCACATTATTTCAAGGCTCCGTAAGTAATTTTTAAATTGTTAATTACAATTAAAAATCAGATTTTAATTTTTAATTGTCAAATTTAATTGTGCCCACTGCTATTACTGACCTTTTAAAAATAAACTTGTGGACACTAAATGATTAATAATTGATTACGTTCTTTTTTAAAAAGCAAAAACAGAATGTGATTTAAAATGCAAAATTAACACGCACAATGTTTGAAAAAATTTACATTATAATCTTGTAAAATTTAATGTGTGTATACATAAAATGTGGAAATCATGATTTTAATTTCATTATTGCATAAAATCTTACTATTATAAAGCACTGAAAATATTGAAATTACTAAGTTGAAAGTCGAATTCCAATAATGTGCTATTACTTTCAATATAACGTAAGTGCGCAAAATTTATTATTTAAAGTAATAGTGCAATATCGGAGTTCGACTTCTGGTGAAACACGAATAGCGTAACTTCAAAATTGTGTTAAATAAGTCCGCGTAAAAAGAGACTCAGGTGTATTATTATATTTGATAAGCGTTTGACAAGTTAACGTATATTTTAATAATTTTATCCCTGGAGATGTTAATATCACATTCTTAGCTAGGTTAAATGTATGGTATTTCACTCGGTTTTATCTAAATCAGCCAGAGGTTTATCAGAGGGTTTTCCATTCATTTGTTTTATAAATGCTACCTTAATAATAACCGCAAATATTTTTTTTTTTTTATATAGGCATTGAGAATTAATTTTCTTGCACTTAGTTCGCAGTCTTTTAAATGTCCACTAACCACTATATTTTAATATTTAATATTTTATTATGTGTGCATTGTACTTTTGCCTAGAATTCTATATGCATTTAATTTTTAAGTAATTCTTATATAGTCAGTTGACATAGTTTGCATTGTTGGTTCTAACATTGATTATAGGCGTTGTATTTTAAAATTCTTGTTGATGACTTACTCAGTTAAAGTGATGTTTATATCTTGTTATTAGTTAAGTGATTTGTTAGCCTCATAGAGCAAGGCTTTGGTGATTAATATTAGTATGCCTGATAATGTAGACAAAGTCCTCCATCCTTATTCTATTGCTTTTCCATGAGGTGATAGTGCTCATTCCCAGTGAGAATTATTATATATTATATATTGTATTTTAGTGATTGTAATTACATGTTTTGAAAGTGTTTAGATCCCATGGAGAGGATCATATTTTCCTGGTACATCTTTCCTGTTCCTGATGCACTGAGACAAGGTTCGGGCATCCTCTTCTCTGCCTCAAAGATAGGTATTTTTGGAAGCCACCACATTCTTAGGAAGTTGTTCAGCTCTGCGGAGCATATGTATATTTATTTTGGCCTATCACTCATGATGTATTAAAGCTAGTTCCACCACAGTAGGTGACATTGCATTTGTTTTAGATATGTAATGACAATATATGTTTGTTTGAGAAACTTTGTTTTTTAAGGTTGTATTTAGTTATTTTTAAGGCTTAAAGGTATATCAATGTCTGAATTGTGCTGTTATGATAGTTTTATAATCCACAAACCAACCAACAATAATTTATTTTAAAGTATGTAGATTATTGTAACGGTATGAAAAGTAGAGCTGCTTTAACCCAATCTAGAGATGCAGGTCGAGGGGGTTCGAACCTCACCTACTCCTCCAGATTGCCACTAAGCGACTTATTCCCCACAACCTCACTAGAATTTCTTCTCAATGTATGCCCAAGATAAGACTCGAAGGAGGGATTTACAAATAAGAATAAGTGGTATGTGAATGTATTAAAAATAAAAAGAAATTTATTGTTCACAAAAGAATTAAAGTTTATTATATACACAAAGAAAAACACAAGATCACTATCTAATGAGGCGGTCACTGACCTCTCGGTCTATACTGAGAGCATCAATGGACTGACAATAAGTGCATATAGGCAGTAAACATCGGTTCTTAGTTCACAAAATTACATTATATTTACTTGGCGTGGGATGAATGATTTTTGGGAGAGTAAAAGGGATCACTCAGAGGTGGTAAAGAAAGAAAGAAAAATCAAACCAAACAAACAAATTACTCGTTAAATAGATATTCTTGGAGCTGTAATAAAAACATAGCCTGTAAGTTAAATTTGAACCCCCTTTAACCAGTTTTCTGCGTAGTGCTTTGAGCATAGAAAATAGTCAGGCTTAATAAAACAAATGAATTAACTAAATGTATTACTCAGAGATTTGTTGTTTTTCTCCCGTTCTTGGCAGGCAGTTCTCCAGAGATATTTCTCTCTATGAGGAGTGTAGAACGAAGTGAAGGCTGGATAGCGCTCCGACCTTAAAACATAGTAGGGTGAGAAGGAACTCGTTCGCAGAGCGTGATCCGAGTTCAGAGCGGAGCATAACGCTTATGTCCAGTCACTAATAGGTTTTACGTATAACAACTTACGGAATCTTATCCGTAGACGTCCCTAAGATAAGCCCACCAATATGGAGATTGAAATAAGACACAATTTATAAAGATATTTCTGACTCTCCAAGTAATACACGAAAGATTAAGATGGAATAATAATCTGTTTTTTAAAAAAAATCATGCCTGAAATTAAATATTAATATCTAAATTCTTATGCCACAAAGCTCTCACAAAAGCTGAGGTAAAAACTTAGATAAAAAAAGAATTTCCCTTATATTATCAATCTTTACATAATCTTTTTAGATATATATATATAGATATCTTTACTAGTGGCTTAATAAAAGGATACTAGAACTCTATTTAACCAACTCTACCCACCTTTATCAATGAAACTTCTTTAACGTTTCTTGATTATAAAAACACTCTCTCTCCCATTTAAAATGTACAGGTTATTTCAAATCACTCCACTCTAATTAAAATGACTACATATATGCGCCCATGCAATTCTAATTCGGATCGAAAAAGCAAAAACCAGAAACTAAAAAAAAACTATAAGCTGAGTTTAGTTTTAATTATTTTGCTTTTTCTTTAAGTAAACCGAAATAAGAATGATCTATTGATTTCCTTTCAATAAAAAATTAATCTAATCGAGAATGACCTTTTGCATTTCTGCCGAGGTAAAATACTTTATATATTTAAAAAAAAAAAAGAAATAAATAAATTACAGAATATTTTATTATTCCGTTTTGGAGATTCGCACAAAAGCGATCAAACTCTGGTGTCAGAAAAGAAATCAACAGTTTTAATAGTAACCTTTAATAAAACGTTTAACCAATTAAATCACACACATATATATAAAAGAACTACGTGTACGTAAACGTTTTGTTAATGAAAATATTTAAAGTAAAACAAACACTAATACAAAGATTTATATTACCGGTAATTTTTGAAATGCGTACGTCTTTTAATGAGATAGTCTTATGGAGATTTCAGTGCACTACACAAGTGACAGCTTCTTTTAATTTCGATCCTTCATGATCCGTGACCAGCAGTAGGCATTTGGTCAGGCAAGAAATAATGTTCTGGCACCACGCTACATTATGTTATTACATCATCGAGAGAAAGGGCCTACTCGGCTATTTCCATTATAGCACCCGAAAAATCTTTAAGTTTCTTTGAATGTTAGTGGTTCAAAATCTACAGCGGGGGAGCTAATATAATCTTAGTTGCGGGAGCTCTTTCCCACAGGTTAACATATCTTTCTTCGCCACTAAAATATCATGCTGTTCTTCAGTCCTAGCGGTTGAACTGACTCTGGTAAAAGCCGTGAAGACAACTTGTTAGCCATCTTGCAACCAATCCCCATTGTTCTCTATCTTATTTTTAGTTACAGTTTTTTTTTTAATTAATTATTTTTCTTTATCTAATTAATCTTTTCTCTAATGAGCTCTAGAAATTTTATTTCTTTATCTAAAATACAATCTTTCCATTTCATTTTCTAAAATTAAAAAGAACATTCCATAAATTTTTTTCTACTTTAAATTTAATCTACATTCATTGTGGTTGAACTCAGGGTCTTTAGTTAAACCACAGTGAATGGTGAAGCAGACATATATATATTCCATGTGTATATATGTATAGCTTCATTATGCATATGCTTATAAGTGGCAATTCACACATACTAAGTTTAATATGTTCATCCAGAGTTTTCGCCGCTGGACTTGAAAGTCTTTTAAATTCCAATTTTACAACATTTGGTTTAATTAGTTTTATGTGGACAGAATTTATTGAAATATGTGTATAAATGACCTCTGTTGAGTGGCCCATGCATCTAATATTAAAGTTAGCTTAGATTTACTTAAATGCATCACTAGCTATAATCTTAATAGTGTCAGTTTATTAATGAGAATTATAAAATATATGCTGTATATGCTAGTCCCAGCTTAGCTTTTGCTTAGCTCATGGTATACAATATAAACCCTGTTACTATATTATTCTGGTTGTTAAATAACACCACAGTGAAATGTTTCAATTAAACTTAAGGTTATGTTTGTTAAGCTCATACATTATAATTAAAGTAAAGAGATTTAGAATCTTTATTAAAGGAGATTATTTGGATAGAATTAAATGTCAAATAGTCTCTGTTTACTCTTGTATTTATTTATTTATGTTTTTTGGTTTATTAAAATAAACAGAGGAATAATCAGTAACTTTAGTCAAACAAAATGTTATAATTTCTATAAGTCAAAACACAGATTGATAGTCAAAATGTTTAAAAGATAACAGCGTTATCTTGGCAATGTTTGTTCCAATAATTTTTTTTGTAAATATTTATTCTTTATTGTTATTAAAAAACCAATTTATTATTATTTAAAAAAGTTTAATTTCTGATTGTTTTTCTTTTATATGAAATATTGTCTTGAGTTCCAAAGATTCACAAAAATTTCATAAAGTATACAAAATATATTTTATACTGGTTTAAATTATATAAAGCCATGCTAATCTTGGTGATTCTCAGATTGAATCACAGTAACAGATAATCACATAATTACATATACTTAATAGAATGTTCATTTGAAAAATGATTTTTAAGTTGTTATTATTATATCTTCTTAGACTGAAGATTATGCAATGTGAGATGAAGAATATTAGTGATTCAGAAGAGTATTTACTATGTTTTAAATCTATAGAAGACAATTTGCATACATTTGCATATAACATTAACAACCTGAAAAGACTATGAATATGGAACAAGGGCTCTGAAAGCGCTAAGTCTGCAAATTAGAATATAAAAAAAAAAGCCTACAAATTATTACATAAAAAAGTTTCACTGCAATGCATCAGCGTATTATTACTTACATTATCTTGTATAATATAGGCGGGATTCGAACTGACTTTCACACGACCCACTACTCTCATTGCCATCTCATATTGCTGAACCACCTGATCACACACATGCCCATCCCTCACATATGTATGTATAAATGGATTATTCTCCTTTACATGAGGGGTCAGAATGACTAATATGTCAACATGGGTAGGATGACAACCTTGGCACTAATAAGGGCTTTGAACGTTCCATCTTCAGATTTTCAATGAAATGGAATGCTGAAGAGTTGTGAGTTAAAATAGTTTGAAGCCTGTCCATTAAAGTATGAAGATTGGCTATCTTAATATAAAGCTGAGAACTGATTATATATATGTGTGAGGATAGTAATCTAGACCAACTGATGATTGCTGGTTTAGCATGAAATACGTATATTGGTGATTATTTATCTTTTCAACATGTGTGTGATCAGGTGGGTCAGCAATATGAGATGGCAATGAGAGTAGTGGGTCGTGTGAAAGTCTGAGTTCGAATCCCGCCTATATTACATATATAAATGCAGGTTTAAACCTGTACATTGTATTATCTTGTATAGTTTAAAATTTAAAATCCATCTGCATTTAATGTCATTAGTAGGTTGTCTGTTAGTATGTGAAAAGGCATAAAAAGTACCCTTGTCCTTTTCCCAGCTCGAGTGATGTCTTGGTAATAGGCCATAATTGGCTTAAATTTAGATTAACTAATCAAATCTTTAAATTAATATATATATATTTTTTTAACTATTATGCTATGATTGAACATAAGACAGTTGTTTTATGGTCGGCCAGATATCACTCACTTGTTTATTCATCCAAGCAATCATTTATTAGGCAACTTTAAGCTTTATCTTGCACAAGAGTTTAGTTTTAAAACCCCCGAGACTGTTTACTCTTGTTGCCTTGTTAATAATAATTTAGTGAGATAGTTCTTCCAACCAAGTATCATTTGTTATTCAGAGTGTATGATCTGATAGTAGGCCAATTGTAATAACTATTAAATAATGATTTAAATTGTCTTTTATATTATTTATGGTAAATTATGAATATGCCATAATAATTATTTGCAATGATGTTAGATTTGGTCTCTGTCCAATTGTATATCTCTGGGTCATCATTCATCCTTGATTTTATTGTAACCTCACTGAGCCAAGTCGTTAGGAGTCTCTAATAGATTAGGATATTTAGTTTATCATTATCCTCATCATTTTATTCTTTCATTCCATCATTTGTCTCTTATCACATCATCTTCCTCTTCATTCCATCATTTCATTTTATCATTATCTTCATCTCCAACTTATCTTATATCTTCACCATTTCATCTTTTCCCTCTTCTGCTTAATTAGTTTGTCTCTGATAGTTTTTATTATCTTTCATCTCTTCTTTCATGTATTATCATCATCATTTCTCTAATATAGTATCATTTCATTTTCTTTCATCTCATTTTTCTCTTTCTTCTTACATCATCTTCTTTTATCTCATCTTTTCCATATTTTCATGTCATCTTCCATTCTTCTCATTTCTCCATTTCATTTCATCCATTCCATCTTCTTCCATTCTCGTTTTTTCCATCTTCTTTTCCATTGTCTCTGATAGTTTATTCTCATGTCATCTCTCTCTCTCTTCCTCATCTTTTCATTTTCGTCACCCCCCCCCCTTATCATCTTTTAAAAAAGGTTACAATATATATATATTGCAAGGAAACATTAATCTGACCATAAAAATCACCACACCTGCTTATATTAAAGACTAAACCTACCCACATAATCTTTAAAATATTATTAATTATATATTAATCAATTTTGTGTAAAATTGTCAGTTAAAGTTATATTCTTGACAATGCTGACTTACACATATATATATATACACCAAACCTATAAATGCAAGCAAGTAAAAATCTCAAAAAACAAAAGAAAGAAATCATTAATGTTAAATTTATTTATTTATTTATTAATTCAGCATAAAATTCTATAAATGTCAAAATGATGTCAACAGTGAAAATAAAAGCACGATCTTGAAACTCATACATCAATCAGTGAAAGATAAGACAATATAGAACAAATTCGTTCTTCTTTTTAAGAAGAAAAGGAAGGAGAGTAAATTACATCTTTAAAAAATTTACTTTTTAAATTTCTAAAATTAAGTTAGTTGTCATTTTAACTATCCTCAATAGTAGAGCTCATAAGCCACTACAATTACAACTTGAAAAAGTTGGTTAAGGAACCCACTACTGATTTCCATAAAGCTTACATTTTAATCCAAGTTATAAGCTAGAAAACAACAAATCATGCATGGCTCAGAAGTGATAAAACATCATGGGGATGGAGTTTCTCATCATGAAAACATGATTCCAGATATGATTATCATTTCAAATTAACATCATGGTGACCACGATAGTAAAAAGATCTTCAATGCACTACAATCAAGCAAAGAAATTCTTTCAGTATGGAAAAGATAGTTTATAAAAGAGTCTGAGTCATCAATGTGAAGATCCAGATGGCGACTGAAGATTAACCGCTGGACTACCATCCAGTTCATGCAAAGGAACTTTCCTAAAGACAAAGATACTCAGATGTTTTACAATGTGAACTACAAGACTTTGAACTATGGCTAGACTACACTGTATTAACATCTCAAATTATATTTTTATAATCATTTTTTTTATTCTTATTTCGTTTCAAATTGGTTTCTATCTTTTGAAACAGAGAATCAATACATCCAACCATCAATTATTCTAGAGGAAAGGGAGCCATCAATTCTATTTTTTTAATTTTTTATTTAATAATAAAATTTGGGTGCAGACTCTCGAACTTGCTTGCCAATTGATACATTAGCCTACTGATTTGAAAGGTGAGACTTTATTCTTATCCAATATTAAGCGCTCACACTTTGACAGTTACAATATTTTTTATGTTCAATATTTGTGTTCAATTAACTTAATTATTAATTATTTGTTATTCAGAATGTATGACTAAACCCTTGGATGATTGGTCTGTTCTATCATAGATTTATATGACAACAGAATAGGAAGGGGTTCAGAATATAAGAGCAATCTTCAACAAATTATAAAATATAGATAAATGGATTGGAAATTAATGAGCAACTGATATTAGAAATTTTTCTTAGCAGAGTTAATTGTTAAGTATAGGTTTCTTTTTTATATTGTATTCAATGTAAAGTTGAAATTATTACATTAGAATGGTGAATGACCATCCTTCGTAGGAATCAACAATATGGGTTAGTAAATAATTAATGAACACAAACAAAGGATGATCATGCCTACACAATTATCAAATTAATCAAAACACATTATTTTTGTTATAAAATAATCATGAATGGAAACCATCATCAAAATTAATTTGTTAAATATTCAATTAAATTAGTTGTCTGTAGTTTGATTTTTTTCTATTTTCCAATATCACACTATATGCATATTCAATACATACATCAGATACAGAATAAATACATCTTGAAATAGAGAATGTGTACATTCTTCCTGAGTTTGAACTGTGGCATAACGAAGATCGAGAAGAGGTGAAGTAAGGAAAGTTATGTAAGTGTGAAAATCCCATTCAATCAGTAATTATCATAGAACCACTTCATAAAACCCAGGTAAATCTTCAAATAACTGACTTGCCCTATCAAGTTTAATGCTATATCTTGAAAACAAAATGGACGGCTACAGTTAGATATACCTCTTCTAGAGGAAAAGATCATCCCATTATGTACGCTGCCCAAATCTGTGGGGCTTTTAAATAAGAGCATTGATTACTCTGGCTTGCACTGAGTGGCAATACATATAGAGTTTTGCCTGTTTTAATTCAGTCCCGTTACAATATATATATAATACTTTATTCCCCCCTCCCCTGTTAATAATTATTTTTGGAACAAAATATACTTATTTGGATTTCTTTTAGTTTTTGTTTGGATTTCTTTTAGTTAAATAAACTAAGCCCATGGCATCACTATGAACCAATTGTTTACCTGATAGAAGTAATATCAATCACTCATTAACTAATCAATTATGATAATACTTCAAGCAAATTATTCTTCAATCAGTAATTTCTTTTAATCTTTTTACAAATTTAAAGAGAAATGGAAACTCATCAATTTCTAATAAATTTTCTTTTAGATTGTTATAATTAACTCTTTAACTTTGTTTTATATTTACTAAACATAATAAAAAATATAATTAATTCAGAATAAAAAATTACTTTTTAAAAAAATACAATATAAAAATAGTCTTTAAAATTTCAAAACACATTTTTAGATAAATATCAAAAATCTTACTCTACTTTCTTTTCAAATAAATTTGCTATATGCCAGCTTCAATCATTGGATATAATAAAACGAAGAAATTAATAAATCATTCTGCAGTATATATGCATTTCAGAAATGACTTCCTTCATCAGTTATCCTGGAACACGGTTGGCAGTGCTCCAGATACCTGACAAACAAAGTTATTTCTAAAATGCATGCAGCAGTTGTTTATTGATTTTTTCACATCTGTACAATGTTTGGAGCTAATATAATTTTCAAATTTATTTACAACTAACTCAAGTGCTTTAACTTATATATTACTTCTTTTAAAATATAAATGTTATTTAATTACCTGTGAGCATAACCCATGGAATGCAGAGTATGAATTGCTAAAGTAATCTCAGCTAAATAAAATTTAGCCATACTTTCTTCAAGAACATCATCAAATCGCTCTAAGAGAGCTAATAGATCACCGCCAGGATGGAATTCCATTATAAGATAAAGATTTTGTTTATCTTGAAAAGCATATTGAAGTGCTGTAATCCAGGGATTGTTGGCTTTAGCCATGATGTCACGTTCTTCTTCAAAAAATGCAGTCTATTAGAAAATTACAGAAAAACTATATAAACACACACAGAAGAGTGGCAGTTATATGAGGATATTAAATATAAATATTTAATTTTAAAAATATTTATATACCATTACATATACAGATCAGTTTTTTTTTAAATATAGTAAGTATTTCTGTAAGATAAAATTATTATCTGAATATTGAATATTAAAAATTGATATGATTAATCCAATTTATTTTTTAATTAGGGCATTTAATAATAATGATATTATTATAAACAATAAATAGAGAAAAAAATTTTTTTCTAGTAAATGCTTTTGTCGTGCATTAAAAACCAAAAACAATAATTATTTCTTCAACCACATTTGGGATTTTTAGATAGAACTTGAAATAAAAGTGTGAAAGGTCCACATTAGAATGGAGTTAATTAATTTCTGGACCCCTTTCTCCACATACTTTTATTTCAAGTTCAATCTAAAAAGCCCAATCGTTGATGAAAAAACAATTATTTTTTTGGTTTTTAATGCATAAACTTTATTTATTTTTAAGTTTTTAGTATTGGCACAGTAAATAAAAATGTCCAACCATAGTGTACTTAAATGGATTTACATTAATAGTTTATAATATATATCATATTTCTGCATTAAGCTAATATGTATACATTTTTTATATGTATACATCTTATATATATATCCTATTTAGTATGTGTCCATAATGATATAAAAAAATCATGTGCATTAGTTAAAATGTACTGAAATTCTAAGACCACTTTTTATAAATAAAAAAAAGTCTAACAAACCTATGAGGGGATACCCCAAATAACCCGAATCCTTCTCTGGTTTGTGCGCCTGTTGTAGTATATGCTTCTACTGTTGCATACTTCTTGCAGGAACCCATCTGCATCAATCTGCCTAATCATATCATCATCTGAAAGCATGGAGTTATGTAGCACATTTTTTTGTAAAGTGTGTTCGCATTTGAACAATGTGAAATTCTGTTTTCGTTTACAGAAAAGTTGTCATGTTTGAAACTGATTACAATTCAAGCTGATGTTGTAAAAGCACAAGTTTATGACTGATTAAATGTTAAATTCACCACATCCCTAAAAAGCGTGGTAAGTAAAGTCCAAAGTCAAAACAATGCTCATTTTTTGATGCAAACGATATTTTTCTCTCAGATTTAGTTAGTAATGGTCAAGCATTTTATCTTCAAGTTCTGAACATTTATGTGATGCAGAAAAACCATGTCCTGTTTTGCGGCAAAGAGAAGAGAACAAACTTCACCCTGACAAAATGTCGTCTCTCAAAGCCTTGAGAGTGAAACAATTTTTAATTAAATTCAGCATGACTTGGTTTATCTATCAGCCATATTCACTCGATTCATGCAATTTTTTTTTTAATCTCTCAAGTGAAAAAATATTTCAATTTTTTTTTTTGGGGGGGAGGGGGGGAGGGCTTAGAAAAGGTGAAAAAAACCCAGCAGCAGGCATTAAAAAGCATCACTTTGCAAGTGTATCCAGACTACTTTGAAAAACGTAAAACATATTTAGACCAGTGAATTACATTAAAGGGATAGTAATTGGAAAGAGATTAAATTTATAACACTTAAAAATAAATAAACAATTTCTTTTAGGTAACTTCTCATATATTGTAAATTAGCTTACTTTAATATGTACGATTTTATTTTAAAGTAAGTTGTAACTTAAAACAAGCTTTTAATTGAAACAAAAAAAAAAATCCTGCACATTACTTAAAATGTATTGAGCTCAATTTTAAAAGTTTTCAATTGAAACCAAACAAATTCGTGCATCTTACTTAAACTATATCTATGAAACAAACCAAAACAAGCTTTCAATCGAAACAAAAAAAAACAATCCCATGCATTACTTAGAATGCATTAAGTTCAATTTTAAAAGCTTTCAATTCAAACCAAAAAAATCTCTATACCACCTCTTGCGTGTCTTATTTAACCTATATCTATGAAACAAACAAACATACAGATAATGTAAAATGAATAAAAGCATTTAATAATAATAAAAACAGACCATAAAACAACATATACAATATATATAAAGGTCTTGATAAAGTCATATTGACATTATAAGGAAACATTTAGGTTAGCAGTGATCATTTCAACTTGCTACTTATGCTGGACATTCATCAAAAAATCTGTTACATATTTCTCTAATAATTGTATAATAAATAAATAAATGTTTTATATTCCCATAAATCCATGGCTTTTCTACTGATAATGATCACACAATTATATTTTTTAAAAAACTACTTACTCTAATGCACTTTATTTAACTAACCCAACAGTTTTGACTGCATAGTAGTCTGAAATGAGATATTTTTGAGAGATCTAAAGAAGATTGTTAGGCACATGAAACTGTTAGAAGAATTAAATAAAACATTGTGAAAAATCTAGTATTTTAAAAATTTGTGATACAAGCAATACGAGTGGAAGAGATGTTGACCATGACTAATATCAAAAGAAAATCCTAAAGTTACAATATGAAGTATTATGTTCTTGAGTACTTTATATTGATTAAAAAGCACATCCCATATGCATGTAATAGATTTATATGATAAACATTTACAGGGTTAAATGTACTTATTATAACATTGCTATTTATGCTCACAAAATCTAACATTTATCAGAATGAGCATTGCATATTAACACTGTAACATTATTATGCAAGAGGAACCAATTAGGACATTTGCTTATAAGAACTTATGAAATAAATTTTTAATATATAAGATTCTAAGAACAAATTGTTTTTTTAGAATCATAAAAAGTGTAATATTGGGATAATTGAACAAACAAATAAAGTATACAGTTAAAGCATATTTTTACATTTTACAACCATGATTTACCCGAGTAAAAAAGAAGAAATCCAAATAAGCTTATTCATAAGAAATTAAAGTCAAAATTTAACCAATCATAATCATTCTATAAGCCAATAAAAAGTTGTGAATGATAGCATATTTGTTGCAAAGTTAAGGTAAAGAGAGTCTACACAAAATCAACAATACTGTGAAGCTTTGAGATCATGAGATTATTGCAATGGGAATCCCAAACTGATCGTGGATTCTCCATTAAAATTTATGCCAAAATGTAATACCATCTATCAGTTGATTGATTAAACATTAAACAAAGCATCCGTGCTACTATAGTGAGAACAATGGTGGATAGATTGAGAAAGTTCTACAATTACAAACTTTCTTTTGCATTTCATTTTATTTTTGAAACTGCTGAAATTCCTCAAAACTTGAACAGTATTTTTCCAAAATTAAAACTTTTGAAAATTATGACACAATATATTAAATGTTTTTGATATTTTTCCTGCATAATTTCCATTTTAATAAAATAAAATTTTACTAACATTTTCTAGTTATTACAATAAACTTAACATCTGGTATTAAAAATCAAAGTACTTTATTTAAGCATTTGTTTAAACAAATTGATATTTGAATATTGTATAAAACAATTTATTTACAATCACCCACTTTAAATTAACTAAAATTTTAATCTTTTATATTCTATCCATGGAACAATCAAATCCAAAACATTACTAATATAATTTGCAAGCCAAATCCCCAAAGAATCATTTAAATGAACTTGCAAAAAATGTCTATCTTTTCTCATATCAATGCCAATCTATTTATTATGCTTTATGTGACAAATAAATTGACAATGATATAAAAAAAGATGGGTATTATTTACATGTTCATTTAAATGATTTTTTGCAGATCTAGCTTGTAAATTATCTTAATGTTTTCAGACTTCATTGTTCTATGAATAGGTTTATATTCTCAGTATTAAAATATTTGAGAAAATGTAAAATTATTTATGAATTTATTAAAATCATTAGAATATTTATATATATAAAGATGATCCAAAAGTTTGGATTCAATTGTTTTCGCTTCTATGTAAATTAATCATTTTTATCCCCAAACTTCCAGAGCAACACATATAATGTAAATTTCTTATATGTTTAGCAAAATATGATAGAACATATTGAAAACACATTTTACATTCTTCTAGCCGAGGAATTCAGGCATATGAAGATCCCTCATATATGAGAAAATGCACAATCTCTGTGTATTTATTTAGTTTTAATCCGCAATAGGAATAATAATGGGGCTGGGCGGAAGGGGGGGGGTTAATTTATATACAAAAAAAAATTATCCAAGCATTCAGATTTTTTTGACTCTCTCTCTCTCTCTATATATATATATAAATGGAGTAACTGATAAAATTGGCAATGTTTTAAAGAAAACTAATATCCACACAATTTATACTACATTTAAAAAAATTAATGAAGTATTTCCACAACTTAAAGATAAAATTCCTTTGAAATGTCATGGTGTATATGAAATTCCATGTGAAGTTTGTTTACATTCATATATTGGACAGACTAAATGGAATAAACATAAGAAAGGAAGAACACATTTTGACAGTTAGAGAAAAATCTAATTCATCAGCCATTTATTCACACATTAAATTAACTAATCATGACATCAATTTTAATTAAACACATAATCTGGCAAAAAAATTGAACCATATGACCAGAGACTGCTAAGGGAAGCTATAGAGATTTTTAAAAGGCCTAAGAGCATAAATGAAAAGTGAGAATTAAAGAAAATTAACAATATTTGGAAAAAGCTATTAACGAATAAAATATCTTTGAAAACTTCTCAAACAATAGAATTTGTGAATGAGAAGAAAATAACAAAGGAAAAAATAATTTTAAATCTCACCACACACATTCTTAAAACAGGAAAAACACTCTATACGTATTGCCACTCAGTGCAAGCCAGAGTAATCAATGGATGCCAGAAGGCTTGTGCATAAAATCCCCATCTACTGCCTACTCATCCAATATCCCCAGACTAGTTTCGGGCTTGTGGCCTTCATTAATGAGGAGCCTTGGATCTGAGAGTATTGCACCTAGATCTTAGGATCTAATGCAAACCTCCAACAACCACCTTTTATCTCTACTTAACTACAAAACTATAAGACTTAAATTGAAAACACTATAATATTTTCAATCCAAGCTCATCAGCTTATATAGTCATATAGGTCTGAACTCAAAAATAGAGAGTTTTGCCTGTTTTAATAACAGTTAAGAACAAGCATAAGAAATAGTGATCATGTGATGTTTATTGGCTTAAAACCAATCCTGTCTAAAAGGATAGTGGTGGCTATGGTTATTAAAGAACCAAAGACACCAAAATGTATAGATACTGAACTGAGTTCAGACCTATATGACTATATAAGCTGATGAGCTTGGATTGAAAATATTATAGTGTTTTCAATTTAAGTCTCATAGTTTTGTAGTTAAGTAGAGATAAAAGGTGATTGCTGGAGAGTTGCATTAGATCCTAAGATCTAGGTGCAGAGCTCTCAGATCCAAGGCTCCTCACTGACGAAGGCCACAAACCAGGAACTAGTTTGGGGATATTGGATGAGTAGGCACTAGATGGGGATTTTATGCACAAGACTTCTAGCATCCATTGATTACTCTGGCTTGCATTGAGTGGAAATATGTATAGAGTTTTGCCTGTTTTAATAACAGTTGAGAGCAAGCATAAGAAATGGTGATCATGTGATGTTTATTGGCTTCACACACATTCTTATGATTTGAGAAAGCTCTGAGGAAAGTACTTGTTATTGTACTGAAACGTCAGTTATTTAGCTATTATATTTTTATTATATGGAAGCTCCCGGATATAAGACTATGAATTCATCATTTATCCGTGAGAATATTAGAATTAATATAACATATAAACATTTACTATATTAAATTACATAAGTATTAAAAGATTTTCAAAACTTTTTAATTTTGGAGGATGCCAATAAAATGGGATCAATTAATCTGGTAGTAAGACTGAGAAATTATCACTCAGCAGAATTAGAAGCGATAAAAAGTAGCTGTTACAATTTCTATATCAATCTAATATCCAGTAAACTTAATAGCATATCAAAATAGATACAAAGAGCCGTTATACATCTTGGTTGTTGATAGATAATTTTTCAATTTAAAAACACAGAAAACTCAGCACTAAAATAATGATATGATTAGTCACTTGGTTTCAGGGTTTGCAATCCGGTGGAAAATAATGATAACTGTGAATTTGAAATCTAAAAATCCATATGCTAATATAAAATTTATAATTGCTTAAAATTCATTGAATTCTGTGCAACAAATATGAAAAGCTTTGCGATTTATCAAGCTACCTAGTTGATATGTTGAGATAATGATTGATGAATAGGGGTTGAGTTTATCGTTCAACAACTATGGCATCAAGTATGCTTGTATATTTAATTGCTACAATATTAATGAGAACATATAAATCAGCACATTTTATTGTGGCCATCATATTAAAAAGCTATATCAATGAGGGTACAGGAAAAATAATAGTCTTGTCACTATGTGCCGAAAAAAATTCAAAATCTGAATTGTACCTCTCTTAAGTGTGGTTTTCATGAAAGTATGTATAATTTATTTCAAATACTTTTAAAAAATCATCTAAATTTTTTTGTAGAAATACTGAAATTTCATTCTGTGATTTAACAAATAAACAAAAAAATTTTTTTTTTCTATAGTAATCTTTTAACCAGTATTGCATAACAAAGCTTTGATATTTCAAAGCAATGATGCCTCTATAAAGAAATTATATCTTCTATTTTCATGCAAAAATGGAAACAAGTTCACATTAAATCAGGGTCAGTGAAACTTGTTTAAAGTAAGAGACTCAATACTAAGCTTCAAATATTTAAGCGGCAAGATATATAAATGATTTTACTGTTATGTTCATACTGTTACCAAAATTTTATATACTAAAAAAAATAATGTAAGTGGTTTATTATTTGGGAATTCATAAAAATTTTGAATATTAGTAGTGTGACAGAATTGGGTTGTGATCCAGGGACTTTGAGCTCTAGAAACTGCCACTTTACCATTGCACCAATTAATACAGGGCCATACATATATTAATATTTATTCATGTACATAGTTTTCAAGCTATTTATTTATATTAGTTTATACTCACACACATATAAATTTAATAAAAATCTTCACTGATTATTATTTTAACTATACAGAGAATATATAAAATAATGAACTAGAAAACAATTCAAGAATAATTTTTTTCATTAACGATTAAAAAGGAGGTAAAACTATTTCTAACAAAGATCTGGCCAAAAT
Source organism: Epiperipatus broadwayi (assembly GCA_028023455.1). Classification (NCBI taxonomy): domain Eukaryota; kingdom Metazoa; phylum Onychophora; class Udeonychophora; order Euonychophora; family Peripatidae; genus Epiperipatus; species Epiperipatus broadwayi. The sequence goes on from JAQFVV010007675.1 coordinate 29,192, forward strand.
ATGGGGGAAAATGTTTTCTGTAAACTGCACTTTATATGTCAAATAGTTGCAATGTGGCTCACATGTCATATTTCAGCCACCTATATTTTAAATGCATCCATTCCATTTGTAACTTGCTTTTCTCTATCATAATTATTTTACTATTTTTGCCTGAGCAAATCAAATTACAAAGCAAAATATTATTCTATCATAATTATTTTACTATTTTTGCCTGAGCAAATCAAATTACAAAGTAAAATATTATTCTATCTAAAAAAAAAAAAAAAATTAAAACAATTTCTGAATAAATTTAAAATGCAAAAAAATTAAATTACTGTTACTAAAGCAAGGTGAGTCATAAACTAATCTAATAATAAGCATGTTCAAATTCTGTAATAATAATCAATTTACATTTTGCTGTGACAGAGTTTCAGATTTTCTCATTATCTTCATGGCGTAGACATCTCCCGTTTGTTTCTCTCGTACAACCTGCACTTCCCCATAATGACCACGACCAATCACAGATTTCATTTCAAAATCACTTATATTTACCCTGAGACTCTTCAATTCATTAATAGTTATATTACCTGAATAAAAAAAATAATAATAATAAAAACAATTACATTATTTAATAACAATGGCAAATATGGATATCACATAAAAAGCAATTAATATAGTGAGAAATTTTTCCATAGCAACAGCAGAGATAATAATATGAAATGGTTAGTAAATACCAAAGAAAAAATCAAATAAAAGTTCACTCAGCTTATATATCTATATAAATTAACAATAACACCTTTTATGCACTTTATATGAACTAATTTCATACCTACATTGTTTAAGAAAAACATGGATTCAAAATGTTAGGGTGCTGAAACTTTGATTGTTAACTTGGATATCATAATAAAAGTTAACTGGCAATAGTGGGTGCATTTGTTTATCTATTGGTTCTTTCTACAGGAATCAAGGGGAATAGTCAAAAATTAGTTTGGAATAGCAATATTATCTGATGTCGTAATTTGTTTATTACCAACAAAGATCCTTAGCATATACATATATACTTTTACATTCACACATTCATGTAAGCATATATATAAAAGTTTATATAATCATCTAGAACAAATTCGCCGCTGAAATTAACTGTATATAGCTTAAATTTTTTATGACATAAATAGTAATTTAATTGTTTAATAAAAATATTTTGCTTATTTTTTGTTAACTTATATCAATATGACCAATAAGAAGTCTTACAGTGAAATCCTATATTTTAACACCTGATAAAAATCAGCCAATTTATATGCTGGACTTCCATCTTCGTATATTTCTTATTTCACTGCTTAAATGCAGAAATCTGACCTAAATATGAACCTAAAATTTCTTGATCATGATGACATGCATTTTCCATGTAAAAACAAAATAAACTGATACCTTTATTAAACAATTAAGATACATTCACCATCTCATCAGTTTACCTCTTCATAATATAGCAGCAACTTCTGTTTTTATAATATGTTAGCAATGATTATGAATCTTTGAACTCTCATAACTAGTTTTTGACTAATTAGCTTTCAAAAAGGCTGGAGGATTACACTCAGATAATAGCAACTTTATTTATATTATGATTCATTTGAAATATGATTTCTTTTTTTATATATATTAGGACCCTCTGAGTCGATAATCCCAAAGAAACTTGTAACTCCTTATATTTTTCTCTTCATCATTCTCTAATCTGCATAGTCTCTAAACTTTTAAATCTATTTCCTATTTCATTTTCATAACATGAGCTTTACTTTAGTTTTAACCTGTAATGGATACAACTGGTATGTGGAACCAGGTCAAATTTTCAAATGCTTTAATTTAACATTATTTTTTAAATTGAACAGGTGCCTCTCTCAATATCTTCCAAAATATATATCTATTTTGCAACAAACAAATTAGTTTGAATTTAGTTCACATATTATAAATTTTATAGCCCTTTTTCAGGTTTAGAGATATTTCATACTATTTGTACTCTAAATGGCTGTAAATTTTCTTCGTCATTTGCAAATGATTAATATTTTTTTTCTACTTTTTAAAACAAATATTATAAAACTTATTGTAATTAATGCTTATGTTCATAAAAGCAAATTTGTTTCATTATAATAACTGAAAGAAAATAATCAATTGAATCCAGTTAAACAAAAATAATTTTATTTCTCCATTTTTGAAATTTTATGGCTATATTTTTTTATTTCACAAACATTTTAATAACTATTGTAAATAATGCTTATTATAATAAAAAAAAATCAAATTTGAAACAATATTTATATAAAACAAATACTCCTCTTAGGGTAAAAATTGTTTTATCATTATCCGAACTCAATATAAAAGCCAAAAACCTATATTATTTATATTCACTTAATTTCTAAAACAGCCAATCTAAAACAAAATTGAAATAGACAACTAAAAATAAATAAAAAAATTATTTAATATATCTAACCAGGTTTTCATTCCATATTGAAATATTTATCAAGATGTTTTCTCTTTTATAATCACATGACCTATTATACTGTAACTTCATTCAATGGACATTATTTACATTATACTACAATAAACATAATTAGTAATTTTATACAATAAACATACAAGTAATTAGTAATTTTATTATATATACATAAAAATGAATAAACTTATACAATTCTTATTTTTTTATAAATTTCAAAACAATCTACAAAAATATTTTAATTGTAATTTTAGTTTCCAATAATACAACAATACTCATTTCTCCCCTAATTTTGCTGGTCCTTTAACTGTATTTACACATTTGTTTAAATTTACTTAAATATACAAAGTTTCATAACATTTTCTTTCCTTGTAATTTTTATTACCTGAATACTTTTTTTATCATTCTATGAATAGTATCGAAAAAATGTATATATGGTCCTAATTTTATATCATTTCTATTAATTGTCCTTTCATGCTCCTTACTTCTTCTAATGGTAGTCTTTCCTAACTGATCTATATATATCATATTGCAATGGTCACAATTAATTTCATAAACTAATCCTATCCTATTTATAATATTATTAATATTTTGCATTACAGATCCATTTCCTAAAGATTTACTATTTTTCTATCTTACTTCAATATCATCATGTAAATTTTATCAGTCATATACATGTTCTGAATATAGAATTGAAATCTACTTCCTATTTTAATACATAAACTTTACATTATCTCTTGTATTATTAGTAAATATTTGAAAACTAGGCTCAACTTCCAACTTCTGTATTCAAACACTTCTGAATTTAATGTTAGTCTATTATTTTTCAACTTATATCCTTTCAAAATTGCTATTTTCTGATACTATTGCTAATATGAATTTGGTTCAATTGTACTTTTTCTTTAGCCTCAATATAATATAAGTATTTATCATTAACTCCTTTTTTTTAAAATATGTCTAAATATTTTAATCCCTTGTCTTTTTCTATTATAAATTCAATATTACATTTATTATTATTTAATTCTTTAACTGCATTAACAATACTTCTACTATTTCCTATTACAATTATATCATCAATGTATCTATGATATTCTATAATTTCCTTATTTTTTATACATTTAGTAATTTAATTGTCCCCTATATAGTCAAACACAATCAATGATAAAATTCACTAACAGAACAACCCATAACCCATCCCTTCATTATAATCCAAAATTTTCCCTTACATTTAAAATATAAAATATCATTTATCAATAATAAATTCACAATTTCTATTGTTTCTGATTGTGTCTACTCTACTCTTTACCACTAAATGGCTAATGTTTTCTTTACATATTTTACAAAACAAATCTCCCAATTTATTCAACTCATATTATCTTTTCTAATGCCCATTTGAGCTTTAAAAAGTACTACTTGCCTTGGAAATATCAAAAAATAACTTGATAGTCTATTTAACTCTATATGGTTTAAACATCTTATTTTCCATATTTGTTCTTCATCTTTTTGCTTTGTGTTAGTGATAATATTCTGCTCTAGCAATTAATAATTCTCAAACCAATTTTTTAATATATCTTAGTATTTTTCTTATTCACTATTTTGTGTTCTTTATTTAAAATCTACTAAAAATCTGAAAACTATTCTATTACCATCTACTTGCTAATAACTTGCCATTTAGTGTCCATTGATTAAATTAATAATTATATAATAATTGTAAAATAATAATAATAATAATTTTCACAACAAAGAACAAGAACTAATATAAAAGTATGCTAGAAGTTAGATTCCATGACAATATCATTTATTGTATTTTTTGTTCCATATCCTGATAATACCCACACTATGGCTTATAAGTTAATAAAAGAAGAAAATACATATTATCAAGTATGGCGACTCATAATGGTCACTTTAGAGTTTAAACCAAACAGTGTTAGATGCCCAATTGAATACAAAAATGTGATTACTTAAAAAAAAAAAAAACAGAAAGCATCATAATCGGAAGCGAAATAGTCAAAAAAAATCCTGCTGATACATGAGTCTGAAAACAATTGAAAAATATGCTACATAAATCAATAAAGAAGTTGTCATAAGAAACAAATGTTTCAATAAGTACTATTAGAAAAGAGTGTATCCAATCAAATTTAAGGAATGTGTTCTTTTGTGACAAGTCATCAGTTTTAAATCACATTAAAAGGATAAGTATTAACTGAGCAAGAAACTATTTAAAAGTAAATAGTGCCAATGCAGACATACGATTTTAATTGTCCATGAGACTCAGGTAAATGTATTTAGATTTATAAAATTATTTGTAGTTGACATTATAAGAACTACTACGTTAATGTTCCAATATTATACATATCATACCCTGCACGGCTTGGTATATCGTCCAACTTGGGATCAAGAAATTCGAGGATTGATTCTGGCTCTCACCGGTTTGGTGCTTGAACTTGTTATGAACTTCCAAGCAATAAAGCCATATGCATTTATTTTTATACATATCATAAGTTTTAATAAATTTTAATAATTTTGTTAGAAATAACTTAAGTGATTTGCAGTACAATTGATAACACACCACATAAACAATTATTTTAGTTAACAGATTACTTAAAGTCAATAATTTAATAAATCACAATTTAGTAAACTTTCATATGAGATACAGTAAATACATGTTTTTTACTCCATTATTGATAATTTTGCTTTTTATGAATAAAATGTAAAAAATTATTGAATTAAGTTAGTTATTAATGATTTATGTCATAATTCATAATTTCCAGTCGCGTTCTAGTTTAGTTCTTGCACTCATATGACAAATATGGTACTCAAGTATCAAAGGCAATGCATACTAAATGACTAATTGCTTTTTATTAAATTTTAATGTCAATGTTTGTTATATATAGATATGAGATGATAATTAAAAACGATTCAATCAAGACATCATTAAATATTCTTGAATACTTTTTGATATTTGTCTCATATATATAACAAACCATAAAATTTAAAATTTCATAAAGAACAATTACCCATTAAGTATACATAACATTTTAATAGAATTTATGTACTGTAAATAGAAATTCTATAGGCCTCTACTGAAAGTTATGATTCTGATGATGTAGAGAGGAGGTGTGCAACTTTTTACACTTGCAACTCCCTTCTTGGAAGAAAATTTGACATAATCCATTATTAGTTTTTATCATACCTACATTATTATTGAAGCAGTCAATCTTAGCTTAAGATTGAGCTTCATTTTTCCACCTACTAACCTGTATTCAAACCCTATATCCCATCCCGCTCCTTTTGTCATGTAGGTATATATTTAAGATGCGCACCTACGTTATAAAATTTTAACGTTTCAATAACATTTTAAAATTATTATTAATTTCTTTTTATTAGTTATTTCTTTTTTATTAAAGGACATAGATGCGGCTCAAATATATATATATAGGAGCAAAATACTAACAAAATATTGATTTTTTGTAAATATTTTATTATACGTCATTTTTAAACTTTTTTTTTTTAAATACCTTTTTTCCTATTAAAATGTATGTTTTATAAAATCCAAGATGGAAGATGCGACCGAATTGTCTAAAAATAATTAAAGGGTTGGAAACACTATTGTTTTAATCTGGGGAAGGTATTTTTAATTAAAGTTTTTACTTAAAATGGAGATTAAGATTGAAGATTTTCTTTTGTTATAAACATTTTTGTCAAATCTATTTCTAATCTGGAAATAAATTTGAATTTATTTTTGGACGTTATCTAACGTTACATCTTTCAAAAACAATGAACTAAGTAATTAAAAGCATTCCAGAAATACCTGGACAGAGTATAAAATGGCCGGTTTTTAAACCACCGAGAGATTACCTATTATTGAGAGAACTATACTGTAAACATATTACACGTCATTTGAAATGATATAGTAGTAAGTCCACCACCCTTCTCAGCCCTGCCGTACCATTCTGCTGCCCAAAATAGAAGCTTGCTGCCACCGAAGAACTTGCATTTCAATTGCCGTGCACGTGCCATACTAAATTGGACTCTTAAAATTGCAAGGTAACTTTTCAAGCTGTCACCTCAAACTAAATCTAGCCTAACTCATTTATCAAGATTTCTCCTAATGTATTATTTAACTTTATTTCTAATATATAATATGTAAATTGCTCGTAAATAATTTCTATAAATTTAATCCTATCTCATATGCTCTAACTTTCTTTAATTTTGGTGCGGTTATTTATTTATAGTTATTTATTACTTGATTTTATATGTCTATTTTAGTTATTAATATGCCAATCTCTAACAATCTGATGAGTTGAATTTTGTAAAATCTTTTCTTTCTTTTAAGTAAACCTTCATGAATCAAGGTTATTTAACGTTCCCTTAAAATATAATGCATTACTAATTAATATGCTCGCCAGATTGTTTTTACAAGTCAACATTTTGTTTATGGTTTAGTAAAAAAAATATATTTGTTTAATTCTGGATTTTCTACCCGAGGAGAAGCCAGAACTCAAACTAATTAATGCTCTGAAATCTTATTTATTTTATAAATGTTATTATTCAATTCTGCTAGTTTTTATTTTATTGTTCCATACTCTTAAAATATCAAATACAGTACTTATATATTCCAGTTATTGTAAAATCAACGAAGGTGGGATTGATTTATTTTAAATAACAGAAAAGGGAAGGGGGTAAATCTTAATGTTTCTTTTACTAGAGAAAATCTTAACGTATATTTTTAGGGAAATCTCTCTATATATATATTCTAGTGGCATAGCAAATTAATTATATAAATTATGGCATTCAAACAAGGGTCATTTATTTTTAAAACGGTAAATCTTAGTCAATGTTGTTAGTGACATTTATCCGTACTGCGTTACTGATCGGCCTTATCTTCGTGTTTACATATATGTGCTTCTTAATCTGGGGGTTGCGACAAGTTCGAACCCATAGATTTCTTTTCAAGTGTTCTGAGGATAGTTGACCTCCCCAGAACCATTTATTTCGTATAAAAGGGCCTCTGGCGGTGATTCCCTGAGTCTGGCACATGCTATGCCTATCCACTTTCTTTGTACAAAAAGGCCTGCACGTCGGCGATGTCCATGGCATGCTTATCCACTCAGTCTTTCGTCCAGAAGCACGACTTCTGTTATTTTTTGGCTATTATGTCAGCACCGCAAACTTCTTCGTATTATTATTTCTTTTGCTTCATGACCCAGTTTTAATGCTCTAATATTAAAATTGCGCTCTGCTCAAAATATATATAAATGCCAGCTACTTCTAGTTTTATTAATTAAATTTATTTCAGTCTTATACAATCCCACCATCATAACTTATTTCTGTATTTAAGAGTATCTATATGCCTTGGGGAACATAAAGCATTCTTCTTACCAGCGCTAATTAAAAGAAGTTTCATTAAGTATTTTGTCATATAATCAAATATGTTTTCAAATGTATTTTATTTATTTTCACGACCATAATGGCGTGAAAATAGTTTGTATTATATCTGTAATGAATCTCTGAATGCCCCCGAAATAATGTTAGTCACCATGTTTCAGATCCGTATATAAAAGCGTTAATAGCAATTTTATGTAAATTCTTTCTAATAATTGATTGGCATCTTAATATTGGACCCACCAAAGATGTGTGCTTATTTATAATATATTATTTAGCAAATAAAGAGCATATGAGAAATAATAGCATGAATGACACTATGTAATCATCTACCGCATGCTCATTCACGCACATACTAATGTTTGCAATTAATTTATAAATGTATGTAAACAATTTGTCACTATATTAAACTAATTTTTATTATCCATCTTCTCCGCTTTGCTAGTGGGCCGGAATAAGAATTAATTCTCATATGCCATCACTAATATGTTATTCATTAGTTGCTAGATCTGGGGCTTAGAGGGTGGGTTCGAATCCAGGCTGGTCTCTGATCTAAATATCGGGCTTGACTGGGTTTGAAGTACAGTTTGTGAGTTCCAACTCATGTTAGATGGATAAACATGTCTTGACCGGTATATTATATGTAAGGATATTCATAATAAAAGATTGGCATTTTTAATTAATACACAAATTTATTTTCTTAATATTTTACTATTAAAAACGTACGATTTGAAATTAAATTTTTGAAACAAATAGTATATTGTCCAAAAAAATTATGATATATATAAAAACAATTTATTTTCATCTAATTTTTTATCTATTTTTAAAGATTAAATTAAAAAAAAAAAACTTATCATTTAAGAGATTTCTTAAAATTTTTCATGCAACGGCCTGAGGAATCGAGATCTATGGGTTGCATATCATTGATGTAAAGCATATTTGTTATGTTCTAAGTATCCTTTATTTTATTTTCTGCATAAACACTGATTAGAAGGTAAGACATGTTTCTATCTACATGTTTCACTTTCTATCCACACAAAATCAGTGTGTAAAGCAAAGAATGATAAAAAATAAATAAAGATCAATAATACGGGAATTCCTACTTACAATTACTATTTTCTGACTTTAGTTTCTGCATGCAATAAAAATAGTTCTCCAATATTGATAGCGTATTAAGTGTATCTAACCACCAATTGTTTCTATAAGAGGTATAACTTTTATTTATTTTCTAGTAATTTTATATTAATTATAAATATATTCACAAACAATTTCTCTAATAATGTTTTACATCGTCCAGCCAAGAAATTCACAGATAACAAACTCTTAATAACTTTGACATTACATCAAAATAGCAACAATCGATTCAAGAATCATTTCATGACTCACAATCACCACTCCTCAGCTGATTACAGAAACCATCTATTCACATCCCAATGTAATGTACAAATCAAAGCTAGAGATAATTATAATGCAATCTCAAGTAAATTTCATTTATTAGATATAAATATACATATGATATAAAAATAAAACACGTTTTATAATTTTTTTTCAATTATAATAATTCACTGAAGAAATAATATACATATTACCTTTCATTTAAAAAAATTTTTTTAGAGATTAAAATAAATTAGATACTTTCATCTCTATTTAATTTTTACCAATTCTACTAATAAACTATTATAATTTAATTATGAGAAGTAAAAAAAAGTAATCTTACATTTTTTTACAAAAGCTGCCACAAACTTGTTTCGCATCATATATTCTGAATTACACTCATTATATAATGTACACAGAGCATCTAAGAGTCCTTCTCGACCTACTAAAGTTTTATGAGTAAAAGCTGCATTTTTTCCAAGAAACAACTGGTTCAGCTTGCTGCAGCGAATAGATATAGGATCTTGAGAAGGTTCCATCTTTGTTCCTAAAAAAATAATATATTCAATTATGTAAAAAAAAAAAAGTTATAAATGTATTTATACACATGCTAATATAGATATTATGAATTGAACAAATAATGGAAACATTTTTGCTTTTATTAATATAGTTAGATCAGCAATTTCATTAATAATTGCTTGTTAATTGTCAATGTCCTAATGTGTCTAATTTTTAAATTAAATTGTATTATAGATATGTAAACACATGTAAATAATTAAGTATTACATAAATATGTAATAAACTAACACTAATTTTAATGAATCCCTCGAGAGAAATTTTCCATCTTTCAAGTAATGTTTGATGAAAAAAATCCTGCAGAGATTGGTTGATTTTTATATCAAACATTAACGATTGATAGATATGGAAAATTTCTAAACAATGCATAAATTAAAATTACCATCAGTAATACTATATATATATACTACTCACATATTTATGTAAAATAATATAATTTAAAAATAATATATATTAGGACATCAATAAAATAATTTTTAAAAAAATTAGAGAAAGACAGTGTTCAAATCTAGATTAATATATATATATGAATTAATTTACTTAAATCACTTTCAAAAAAATACATTGTTCTTCTCATTCATCTTGTGATGAAAAGTTTTATGATGAATTGCAAGACACAATGCTCGTAAGAAATTAAAATTTCAAATTCCACAAGTACTTGCATGTACTAATAGAGGCAGCCATTCCTAATGAGATTTTGCAATTAATGATGGCATTTACGTGGTATTATATAATTAAATTTTATTTCAATAACCCCAAAATGTAAAGTTAATGATGGTAGCAATTCTATCAAGTCTAAAAACAAGTGTGGAATGCTTTGATCTTAAAATCATATGGTTATCTGAATCAATACAACTATATCACGTTTACAATAAATCGTTTGATATCACTCATTTTGGTGAATCCTTTTGTTATTATTTTTGAATAGATTCAACATTTTTCGATACAATATGTTATTATCTACTGTTACAATATTTTTGTTCACAACCTTCATCTACAAATTAAATGTTTCTCAATTTTTCTCAAATTAATGTAACCAGCAAATTTCAGAAGCATAAGTTATCCTAATATAATTTTTTTTTTCTTCTTTTGTATTATTTAGCAGACTGCCAATTCATTTTTATTGAACATTCAGCCAATTTTGGCATACAACTTTTTGTCATGAACTAAATTGGTTATCATTTGGATATTACTTCATGGAATTTTGAGCTTGGTTGACATGCTAAATATCATCACCTTTGCATTAGGGGCCATTTTAATTGGAACTTTTATTTTTAAAAATCACAGCAGTTATACTATATCAGGAGTGCAAATGTTGTAACTATCATAGCAACATGGCTTAATGCATGAAATAAGAAAATGGTTACCGATATATAAGAAAATTGATATGCTTGAAATTTATGAAATTCTAATTTTTGTATTTAATATTTTTTTCAAACTCTGGTATTTGAGAAGCAGATAAGAGGGTCTTACTATAACGTGCCTCTTGACAATTTAAATTTTAAGAGGTAATATTTTGACTGATATAATATTAAAGGAGATTACTGATTTCAATTGATGTAAATTCTTGAATGCTGATTCCATATTTACCAAACTAATGAATAATTCAATTAAGCACTCTTTTTAAAGCAATAGATTGAATTTATTGTACCTAACAATGTCATTTAAAATTTTATTAAACAGCTCTGCCAACTTGAATATAAATAATATATTACTGCATTTTAAACCTTCAGAACGAGATATTTTTTGCATATAATTAAAATTTTTTAAAATTTTACATACTCAATCTTATACTTAAATCTTTAAAAAAATTGTTCATGAATCAAATTCTTTATTCCAAGTATTTATCAATGAACCATTACCAACTGAGCATATATACGTGTAAAACAACTTTTGCATTAGCTACTTTCAATCTGTTCAGGCAGACTTTACAAATACCATTATTATTAGCCATACTTCCTATAAATCTAAGTAATGTATTCATTATATCAAATATAAAAAAGATGACTAAAGTCTGCAAATATTTAAGCAGCCCTATGGCCAAAAGAATACATTCATTTTCAGTGTAATAACATCTAAACATCACATGATTACCATCTCTTATACTAGCACATAATTGTTATTAAACAGGGCAAAACTCTCCATACAGTAGTGCCACCCTGTGCCAACCAGAGTAATCAATGGAGGCCAGAAGGCTTGTTTATAAAATCCCTATCTAGTGCCTACTCATCCAATATTCCCAGACTAGTCTCTGGCTTGTGGCCTTCGTCAGTGAGGAGCCTTGGATCTGAGACTAGTCTAGGGATATTGGATGAATAGGCACTAGATAGGGATTTTATGAACAAGCCTTCTGGCCTCCATTGATTACTCTGGTTGGGACAGGGTGGCACTACTGTATGGAGAGTTTTGCCTTATTTTATAATAACATCTAACAATGCTTAACACAAATACTGAGGCAAATTTACACAACTCATTAAAAAGTCAGTGTAAAACAAGAAAGACAGTCAGCTACAAACAATGAATTTTACAAAATGGACCATTTGTGGAATATATTGTGATGGTTGCCCACAGGAGTCTACAGCCAAAAAAAATAAAAAAAAAAAAAAAAAAGGAGGGGAAAGAAAAAAGGAAAAAAAAAAAAAAGGAAGAAGGGAGGGGCCCCAAAAAAAGGAGGGGCCCGGGGGGGGAGAAAAAAAAAAAAAAAAAAAAGTTATCTCCAGATGTGGAATGTACCCTTCTCTCTTATTGTATGATTGATTGAATATAAAATACACACCTTCAAAATACCACATGAAATGCTAAAAGTTTAATAGAATTTTAAGTGTTGAAAAAAAAAAGCAACTTTAAAACAAGTATAAAAAAAAATATGCCAAAAAAAAAAGCATTCATCAGAAAGCAAGAACTGGAAAGAATTGTACTTTTAAAAACAATCACAGTATGCACACAAGTGTTTGAACAAACCTGCAAATTTCAAAAGTTGTACACAAATGTCTGAAACTAAAATTAAGACCCTAAAAAGTTTAGGCGAAATCATTTTATATTTAGTCGTTTTAATCAAGTTTAGTAATTTCTTCATTAATAATTTTAATTATATTTATTCTGTTTAAGTGTGTCTTGATGTTTAACGTTTTATGAATATTTGAAATATAACTTTTTTCCCCTCTTTCGCTCTCCTTGTAATACCTGGTCACATCTAACAGTATTAAGAGACCACATTTCAACTTTAGAAGATAATTGAGGAGAAAAAAATGATTTCACTTATTCATAATTCATTTCATTCTTTATTTATCTATATGTAAAATGGATATTTTAGTATACAGTGTTAATACGAATGAATATAAAAAATTTTCAATGCAAATATTTCTGAATTAATGTCAAGTTAAAAAATATTTTAATTTCAAAATTAATATTTTAAAATGACAAACATTGATATGTGCCCACAAATCCTGGAAAATACACATTTTATATCATGTTCAAGCTCTATTTCATTATATTATTTGTTTTTCTTAGAGTTAAAGCTTTTGCATTTTTTTATTCTCAATTTTATGCACTATTTAAAGTATGCAACATTAATCGATCTATATAATAATCAAATATTAAAACAGGCAAAACTATATGTATTGCCACTCAGTGCAATCCAGAGTAATCAATGGATGTTAGAAGGCTTGTGCATAAAATCCACATCTAGTGCTTACTCATCCAATATCCCCAGACTAGTGTCTGGCTTGTACCTTCATCAGTGAGGAGATTTGGATCTGAGAACACTGCACCTAGATCTTAGGATCTAATGCAACCCTCCAGAAGGCACCTTTTATCTCTACTTAACTATAAAGCTATGAGAATAAAATTTGAAAACACAATAGTATTTTCAATCCAAGCTCATTAACTTAGTCATATAGGTCTGAACTCAGTTCAGTACCCATACATTTTGGGGTCTTTAGTTCTTTAATAACCATAGCCACCACTATCCTATTAGGCAAGATTGGTATTAAACCACTAAACATTACATGATCACCATTTCTTATGCTTGTTCATAACTGTTATTAAAACAGGCAAAATTCTTCATACCAGTAGTGCCACTCAGTGCAAGCAAGAGTAATCAATGGATGCCAGAAGGCTTGTGTATAAAATCCCTATCTAGTGCTTACTCATTCAATATCCCCAGACTAGGCTCTTCACTGATGAAAGCTAATCTGGGAATATTGGATGAGTAGGCACTAAATGGGGATTTTATGCACAAGCCTTCTGGCATCCATTGATTACTCTGGCTTGCACTGAGTGGCACTACTGTTGGAGAATTTTGCGTGTTTTAATAAGTTATGAGCAAGCATAAGAAATGGTGATCATGTGATGTTTAGTGGTTTAATATTAATCCTGCCTAATAGGATAGTGGTAGCTATAGTTATTGAAGAACCAAAGACACCAAAAAGTATGGGGACTGAACTGGGTTCAGACCTATATGACTATATAAGCTAATGAGCTTGAATTAAAAATATTGTGTTTTCAATTTTATTCTTATAGTTTGTAGTTAAATAGAGATAAAAGGTGGCTGCTGGAGGGTTGCATTAGATCCTAAGATCTAGGTGCAGTGCTCTCAGATCCAAGGCTCCTCACTGACAAAGGCCACAAGCCAGAAGCTAGTCTGGGGATATTGGATGAGTAAGCACTAGATAGGAATTTTATGCACAAGCCTTCTGACATCCATTGATTACTCTGACTTGCATTGAGTGGCACTATTGTATGGAGAGTTTTGCCTGTTTTATTAATAAGTAGATTAAAAATGGTACATTATTATATACAGCTGATATCATCATCATTATCAACCATTATCAATCCACTGCAGGATGAAGGTCTCTCCAAGTTTAATCCATCTTCTCCGATCTTCAGCTTCTCTTCTCCACATCACCCCTGCACACTTTCTTATTTCATCCATCCATCTCACATGTGGTCTCTTTCTGGGTCTTTTTTACAATCTCTTGGAATCTAGTTTAAAATTTCAATTGTCCATCTATTATCATCTCTTCTAGCAATATGTCCAGCCCAACTCCACTTCAATCTTTTAATTTTTTCAATGAGGTCAGTACTGAAATCAATTCATTTTAAAGAGATCATGAAGTTCCTATAAAATTATATCATAGATATTGAAATTATGATATGTAAGGCAATATGCTTTGATGTAGTTTAGTGCAGTGATAGATTGCCATAAAAGCTAAAGATACCTACACCAGAATTCAACTATTGTTACCAGTTGTGAATTAATGTCACATGATCTTCCGAACAACAAACCATTTGATTACATATATGTAGACAATATGCTTTTCTAATAAGTATAACATTTTTATGAGATATTAAATTTGTAATAAATAACATTTATTGATAATTATAAATATTTAGGTATACATATGATTTATAATGGCTTTTTCCTCAAGCTACTTGCAAACTCATAAAATTGCATAATGATCAAATTAATTAATGGCAAAAATTTATCAGGCATTAAAAATTTATCTTATTTCAATATTACAATTTGATTCTCAGATACAAAACACTAATAATGCTAATTTTGCATTAACTTTTAAGCTATTCAATAAATTTACAATATTAAATAATTAATAAAAAATATATAATGAAGTTTTTAAATGTTTTGCAAAATTAAAGTTTTTATTTTATTTTATGATATTGTAAACAATAAATGTAGTAATACTATAATAAAAAATTAGTAATCAATACTACAAAAAATATAAGACAATCTTATATTTTTAAACAACTAATTGGAAAAGTTACAGATTAAAAGATTAATCAATATATTCAACTGTATTTGCAACCAGTGTAAGTTGAACATAAAAATGAGATGTTTTCAGTATTTCATAAAAAATAAAAATTGTATAAATCTGATATTGGAAACCATAATATAGTAACTGATTTTGGGTGTATGTACAATTACAATAAATTAAAATTTATTATCAACTTCCTAATTTATTGTTTATATTGTTAATATATATATATATTGTGGATAAATCTGTACAATAACAATAATTGACTTTTTTTTTTGTATATAGGCTTATATTAAATTGAAATTCATAAATTTCTTATAACTTTCCTACAGCATTTTTTTTTTAATTTAAAATATTTGTCTCATCTTTTATGTACTTTATTAAGATAATTGCTTTAAATTTGGGATTCCTAACCTATAACTTAATATTCATTCTTCTTATTGTCTAGTTAGCGAGAGAACTTAATGTACATGCTACTTTGTTTTGTTTAATCTAAATCTTTTAAACATTTTCCACTTTTAAAATGGATTTTTATTAATATAATTATATTTTTTCAACAGTTCACATCTTTAAATCATCAGGGTTTTTTTCAGATAAATTATTTTGATTCTACTGTATTTGTTACAATATATTTATCATTTCACAATCTGCATATAGGGTATAAATTTATTACTAACGAAGCAATATATGCCTTTACAGCGTATTAGCAGTATATAATGATTTATTATAATGTTTAATACTATAAGCCATAGTAATTTACATTAAGATAAAAACATAGTGAAAAAAGGCAATTTCAAATTATTACTATTATATAGTATTTATATTTCATATCAGAAAAACTGTCATCACCTACACTACATGTATAATATTTTAAATCTTCATTGTTCTTATGGTGAACGATAAATAAATTCTATTTATTTATAAACAAATGTTAGGCTTTGCTTCAAGTTCAGCGTATTGACAACTAAATCACATTGAATATTTTATATAACTATATACAAAAAACATGTTCATAAATTTTATTTAGAAATTAGTACTGTATTGGCTAATCTACATGAAGTTAGTTCATTGAACAGCAGTAACAGCGAATGATAAGACAAACTAGATAATCTTTGATAATAATAATAATAAAGTGATAAGATTGTTGACTATTGATATATAATGTAACAAGGCTCTTTAGAGTTTTGTTTATTTATGTCAAAATAATAACAAAGAACAACCTTATTTAAAGTAGACATTTAATTATTATTATTTTTTTTTGGGGTTGGCCTTATATCCGCCTCTAACGGCTGATAAACTAGAGGCAAATGATAAACATGTGTATTTATTAACTACATTGTAAGAAAACGAAATAAATATAGAATGTTAATGTCATACTTCGTAGAAAAAGATGTTTTTACTTACGTGTATTATAAATAAAAGAATAATAATTACTCAATAGCTAACTAGATCCTAAACTGGTAGCCATCTTCGCTGTGTTTAAACTTCGCGCGGGATTGATCGAAAAGTCTTACATTTCATTGGTTGACGTTAATATGCAGAAAAAATGAAAGACAAAACCACCTGTCACAATTTTTAAAAAAAATCTGGTTTTCTTCTATAAAGTTTAAATTGTTAGAAACTTAATCTAATTTAAATTGATGTTTAAAATTTTTTTCATAATTTTATAATTGTTTTTTTTTATTATTTAACAATACTAATAAAAAACAATTATTTACCAATGTGAATTTCTAAACTCCTTACGGTTCTAAAATTAATGACGCCACTATTCGGTAATTTACTCTCAAGAAAGAAAGTTCGGCGTCTACTGCTTTTAGAAAACCTGTTTATTGTTGCGATTTTTTTTAGTTCACTCTTTTATTTCTTGGAGTGTACTTTATCAGAAAATTATTAGTTTGTAGCTGGCTAATTCATAATTTATTAGATTCGAAATGTATATTTTATATTTTAATCATCGATTTTATTATTTATTGACATCAGGTGGATTATGATAGTCAAGGCTGAGGTATTATCTTCTTAGTTTTAATCCTAATATTTTATTTTATTTTGTAAATATATAAAAACGAAGACTGCAAGGCATTTGTTTTTTTTCTTTTAACAATGTTTCTGATCTTCAAACTGAAATGAAGCCTCATGAACATTCGATCAGAATTTCATCCCAGCGAATTTTCAATGTTTGGTTAGTAACCCGACGGAACAACGATGTGTGCATGTCGTCTGGAGGAAATTCATACTCCGAATTCTCCTCTGGATTTAGAGGACTATATATTATATGAAATGGAATCTCGGGCAGCGTTTGATCAAAATTTAAATAATGATAACGATATTTACAGCCAACTTGCTCAAAAAGAAAAGGATTTAATATTGGCTGCGGAACTCGGAAAAGCCTTGTTAGAAAAAAATGAAGAATTGAGTCGTAAGCATGACCGCCTGGCCGAAGAACATACGGAAAAAATTGAGGTAGGATAGCAAAATATGTAATAATTTTAGTTCTAATGATTCTATTTAAGTATATTAAAAAATCTTAGTGGTTAATAGCGCAATAAGTTTTATTATTAATACTAGCATTTGAGTATAATACAAGTAAGTGATTTGTTTAAATCAAATTAATGTAAAGATCGTATTGATTAATTTAAGTTATCATAATTATAATAATGAAAAGCAGTATACAAATAAGTCATTATTTACACCCACCCACCCTTACTCTACAAGAATAATAAATTCTTCGTGTTCCTGTTTATTTTTCTATACTAGTCATGATGGTAATAATTAAAATGTTCCCACTGCGATTTATCGCTCTCTGGTACTTTTCCGTACCCGAGTGACGAAAGAAAAATTTTCAGCAAAATTTAACTTGACAGTGAATCAATTTAAATATCATTGTAGCTGTTTTTAAATAGAAATACAAACTAAATTATTTGTATAGAGAGCTACTGTTTTATTATTTATAACGTGGGACATAAACGCTCTTTCGTGTGATATAAAATTACCTGAAAATTTCTTACAATACGATGTTTAGATTATAAGATCGATCGCTATACTCTTCGTTTTGATGTTATGGTTATAAAAACACATCTTTTTTCATATGTCGTAGCATCGGCCGGGACGCGAACCCACAATAGTCTGCAACCAACTACTTGCTTGCAAGGCAGCTGCGATAATCTCTGCTAACAACGCATCTTCATTGGTTTGGGCTTGTGAAAGGAATGAATAATAATGGATTTCCTATAAAAGTATTTTTGATTAACTATCTTATTCCCATTTATATTTTAAAAATTCCAAAGAGGATCAACATTGATTAGTTTCATTAGGATGATAATTTGAGAATGTAATGAAGGGTTTTCAGAAAAAAAATGGACTAATTTGGAAAGTTAAAAGATAACATCTTGGAAGATGTTGAATAAATCAGCAGTAGCATCCATTCACAATATCGTCCTCTAATGTATTCTATTCTCTGTCTAATCTTTCCAATGAAAACAACCAAGATTTCATTTTTTAGCATGTCCTTAGAAAAATTTAATAACATAAATGTAAATAGGGTCTGTACTATCCCACGAATGTCATGCTCATGTTAACCGAAATACACACTTTTAGTAGTCTTGTATTATTCATTTATTTCACATATCCAATCCAATGAAGATGTAATTTTACAATAATGGACTCTTTACTACCACAACCAGCATGATATTGTTTGGTCTACTAGCTATAGTAATTTTAAAATTTTAGAGAACATTCTTAAATGAAATTTTTCTAAATCCTGTTTGTTATATCTATAGAGTATCCAAGTCTTATCTCCATATAATAAATTAGGTAAATTAACTATTCTATATACAGTTAGGTAATTTTTTGCAGTACTTGTGTCACTGTAATGAAACAATCTATCTTGTAATTTGATAAAAGTAGTTACAGCTCATTTTACTCTGTGAATATTAAATTTTCTCTTCCTTTCACTAATTTTTCTGCATTGAGCATATTAGGACCAATATAAATTAACAATAATAACACATTCTTCTGTACACTTTGTATTTTTCAAATATAATACTATATTATTTCACGCTTTCAAAAAAGTAATATTTAACATAATATTATGTACATTTAAAAGATATAGAGCATTTAAAGTTAATTATTTTAAAAATTAAATACAATTAAAATTGAATGTTTAGTCACATGTAAATAAAATCAGATTGAATTAAGGTTTAAATTTTTTGTAGACTAAAAATATATATATTTTATATGTTTAATTTGTTACAATATGTTGTTTATATATATGTATTATGTGTATTATATCTTATCAAAACTGTCAACTATTTTTGAAAGTGGGGAATAATATAGCATTTCTTGTGCATTCTGTAAAGTGTAGAGAATAATATATTATTATTTATTTATTTATAACTGTGTTTCACTGACTGGTTAGAACCCAGCTTTAATTTTTATTTTCATCAATTTTTTTCTGTCTTCTGAAGGTAGGATGATTATAGTCCTTTATACATATCTTGATTGATAAAAACTGATGGACCACTAAATTTAAAGTGTCACTAGATTGATGCTCCACTGAGTACAGTAAAAAAAAAAAAATCACCTTAAATTGACCAATTAAATGTATCTGTTAGTCTTACCCTATCATTTGAGCACGTGGTCATCATATGCCCTGTTGAACAATTAGATGTAATTGTATTATGAGATACTTATTTGAACTTCTCTTAATTGATGTATTTTTTTATTAAATAATAAAAAACAGATGTCTGTTTATATATGCTGTAGGAGCCATTTCATCATTGATGATTAGATTATTTAAGTTTTTGTTAAGATATATAGAGAGAGTATAAGTTTCCTTTATTGAAAATATTTGTAAACTTATATGTGGATACTTGATATGAATATTTAATTAAATAAGGTTTATGTTGAAACTTATTTGCATATTTAACAGTAATTTTTATTATGATTGATACTTTTTTTTTTAAATCTATATAAAAACATGGTTCTATTTTTTTTAAATAAAAAATTGAGATGGATTATTACATTTTAAAAATTGATTGGATTATTTGTTATGAAATGCTGATAATTAAAATATTGATTATATTTAGAAGGCTAATAATTAGAAAGGCCATTCAAGTAATTAATATTTTAATGAGTTTTGGTTGAAACTATTCAACCGACTTAATAAATTGATATCTAAAAAAAAATATGTAAAAAAATTAGTCTGATTTGATTTTTGTGTGAGTAGAGAAGCATAAAAGCTTTGTGCAGATAATTTTGTTCACTACTTCTACTGAAGGGAGAACTGTAGCCCGAAACAAAAAGATTTAAAGTGTACATTGGACAATAGGGGTTTTATTATTTTTTTTCACAAATTCTCTGCTAATCTATTGAGAAGTTTTCATTGTCTTCTAAACATTGATGTGATGAATCAAAATTAAACATGATATATTTTCTGATTAAATTTTGTTAGCAAAAAAGAAAACTGTTTTTTGATTCAATTATAAGCATTCCAAATATATATATATAGGCTTTGAGATATTGATAGGGAGTAGCTTAAATAAATGTTAATGCTATTGCATGTGATTTATCTCACTTTCGTCTATCTGCTGGAAGATTTCCATGAGAGAAAACAAATTTACAAGACATAAAAATATGGAAAATAATAAATTATATTTCTTTGTCCAAGAAAATTATAAATGCAAAGTGTTAAAAAAGTAGTCCAGAACAAATGATGGTAATAAATCTGTGAAATGTAATATTTCATAAATCAACTCCTTCTACACTTCTTTTTTTGTAATAATCAAATTTTATTGATTTGATATTTCGACTGCTCAACAATTTTCTTCAAAGACTTCTTTGCCTTTTTTTTTTTTAGTTTATCGCTAATTTCAAAATGAAGAATTGACTTTCTCAGTGTTTTTAAGTTAGCATTGAATTTTTTTTATTTGTCATTATGATAAGAATTGAGAGACATCTCATTTATAAAATGACATTATAACATCACTAAATAAGTCTAATGAGAATTTGCTTTAAAATAATAAATATGAAGACAAGATCACTAAAATTCAATGTGTTCTGTAATTCTCATGTATATCATTCATTGTAATGATTTTTTGTATATTATTTTAATATGAAATAAGGTTACATTTTGCCCATTGTTTAAACAGATAGATAATCTATTGTTTTAATATTTTTTTTAGGGAGATAAGGGTAGTTCTTTTTTTAAAACTTAAATTTCAAAAATGCCAATACACCAGTCATAATTTGCTAAAATATTGTGCATTTGAATTAAAAGCATATTTTATTGTTAGTAATCAGGTAAAGTTTTGTGGAGGAAGAATTCATCTGAAAAAATTCTGTGAGGGTAGGATTTTTTTATTTTTTTCAGCTGTAGCAATTTAGTGAGAACATTTTTACTCCTTATGGGTGTCGCAAATTATTCTATGTCATTTGTAATAGCAGATTTGTACCACTGCAGCCTATGTTGTCATGATTGGTAATTATTAAAGTTATTTCTCAGCATCTGATGTTTCACATTATGTTTTGTAGTCTATAGTCAGATTTCACTAGGTTGATTGTCAAGTCTCTTTGTTATCTTGTTTTGGATGTGTTGTACTTGCATTCTGGGTGTGTGTGCATTGTGTGTTGTGTAAATAGATGGTATATGATATTTCATCATGAGGTGTCAGCTTGGCCTAGAGTAAAAATCTTATAATAATTTCTATGGTTAGATGAGAGAGAAAAGACGGAATGATTAAGTGTATCTGAGTTTTACCTACATATGATTATTACAGCATTTTATACAGCTATAATTTAAACCAGAATGAATCCTAGCTATAAAAACTTGTGAAGCATTCTCATTATAAACTATAACAGTGCACATTTTATTTTTAAAAAAGCATCTTTTATAACATTTTTTAATTATTATTTTTTGTTGAGAATGTTTACAATCTATAGTTAAACTGATATGTTTTAAATCAGTGATTGATGGTTTAAAACTTATTTTGTATAATGTGTATCTATATAAATTTTTGTTAATTATTTTTTGTTGAGAATGTTTACAATCTATAGTTAAACTGATATGTTTTAAATCAGTGATTGATGGTTTAAAACTTATTTTGTATAATGTGTATCTATATAAATTTTTGTTGTTTTTTTATTTATAAATCTAACAGACTTACAAAATCCAATGCAGCTTAATGATATAAGATTTTGTTGCTTTATGATGTAGCAGTAAACTTAAGATATTAAAATAATATATGTTAAGGCCTGGCAGTTATTATTAGACTTAAATCTATTAATTAGTTATTCAACTTGTTTTTTTTTCCACAGATAATTCCAGTGTTTTAGTATATAGAATGTTTTAGCCTTAAAATTAATATTTTGTTTGATTGGCAAGTGGCTAATGTATAGCACTTGAACCATCAAAAATAACCTTGCTGCTTTTTTCTTGCCAGTTACTTACAGAAATTTACACTAATGGTTCTTATGCAAGATAAGATATTTAATCATTTGTATAATAATAGCACTTATGTTAAATGTCCAAATTTCAAATCTATATGTTAGAAGTAATGAAACATACCTATTAAAAATTTCCATTTCATACATTTCTTTTTAAGTTATTTTTACCAAAACACTCCATCTAATTTAAATATGTGATTAATTAAACTTATTATGTTAATATTTGTATTAATAATCTGACCAAAATATTTATAGTTGTTATTTCTTCTAAATTTATGATTATTGGTCTTTATTTTCTTGGTATGAGAAAAATCCATTGAACATTAATTTATCTTTAGACCTATTTTTTTACCTTCATCTGATAATTCTTATGCCCTGAAGTATTATTGCAAAAATAGTCATATTATCTGCAAAATAGAAGAACAATACGAGGACTTTAGGCCACTCTACAAAATATAGAAAATGTATATTGCAAATAACAAAATAATATCAAAATCAGAATAGGTGGGTAAGAGAATAAACAGAGATCATTAACATTATTGAAAGAATTAAAAGATCAAAATAGAGCAGGGCCAAAGCATATTTGCAAGAAGAAATAATAATAGAAAATTGAAGTCTTAAACTAGATTCCAAGTAATTGTAAGACTTAGAAGGGGATACTATGATGTGAAAAAGAGAGGCTGTTGATTGGGGAAACTGGATTAAACTTGGGAAGACTTATTTTTCAATGGATCAAAAATGTTCAAAAGTGCTGTTGATTGGGGAAACTGGATTAAACTTGGGAAGACTTATTTTTCAATGGATCAAAAATGTTCAAAAGTGATGCTGATGATGATAATAATAGTAGTAATAACTGCAATTGGCAGTTGGAAATATATATATAGCAAAGCCAATTGCAAGTCATTACATATTTAGAGTTTGGGTGTGTTTATTAGTTGTGATTGGAGAAAACAGCAATTTAATAAGGCCCAAACAAATCCAGTATTCATTAAGTCAACCAGAACTTCTCACTTGATGTATTAAAACCTGTCCTATCTTCCTTTTAGATCTGATCTTTTAGATAAGTGAATCTCAAGTATTTTATTATTAACATTCAGAGAAATCTCACCTCACTAACAGATGTTAATCTTTTATGTAAATGATACATGAAAATCCATTTTGACTATTTCATTATGATATCACATATATGTTTAACACCAAAGAATTTTCAATGGGGTTTGTTCAACATCAGCCCTATATTGAAATATTAAAATTCTGCCAAAAAGTCAAATTCCATATTTTACTTTGTGTGAATGTTTCTTTGTTCTTTCCTTTATAGTTACACTATTGATCATCCACAGGAAAGAAATTCTTGGATTATGGTTAATGAATTTGTCTGTCATGCTCATAATTTAAGGGTTTATATCAAGGTTAGCTGAACTTTGAAAGTGTATTTGTTTTTATTTCAGGAAACCAACTTTTCACTTATCCTTTATCTACCCATACAATCAGTGTAGTTGATAAAATAAATATCTATTTATTATTAGCCAATGAACAAAGGTAAGAGCCATATTCTCATGCATATTGAGTGCATGGTTATTTTTCACTCCTATCTGTATTATAACATTTAAGAAATATTGGCACTTTGGTTTTCAGGTCTTCTCACTATGATATTATAAATAATTAAAAAGTTTTTTTTACCTTATAAGACCACTTTTTTATATTCCTATGTCTTTTAAACTGTAATTTTTTCATATTTTATTTGAACTGGGATCTTCTAAATGTATCCTCACTGCATACAGAAATAATTTATATATATATTTGTATTCAAAACATTTTATGTGAATTTGTATATTTGAAAAATGTAATGTTTGTGATATATCTCTAATTTTGAGATATAAGAATAAAATATTAAAGATCTGATCAGTTGCAAATTGTCCTAATGAGGATTAAGTATTACCATATTCTATTTTATAATTACCACAGTCTACAATTTAGCAATGAACACCACATATTACATTCATTTTTCTATTTACTAGGACATTTTCGTATTTATAATAACAGCAAATTACCAAATTGCCCAATATGATAAGAGCATCTAATATATGTTTGAACAATCAGTGATTATCAGATGTATTTAAAATCTTTATCTTTAATATTTAATTCTTCATTTTCATACACATTTCTGGTTTTTGCTTTTATCATAATAACAACCAGAAACTGATCTGAGGATGGGGATTTAAATGTTAAGGATAGGGATTTTAATGCATCTGGTAATCACTGATTACTCAAGCTTACTCTAGATGGCACTAGAATGGAGAGATGCTCTTGTCTTTTACTATTTCTTATACTTTTGATCTATATGAAATATATATACTTTTACTATGCTTTATAGGTTCATAAGTTATATCTTTACTATCTCATGTTGAATATGCACTTAGTCATGTGATCAATTCAAAATGGCCGTCTTTATACAAGAAGTTTGGTCACTTAAAAAAAGCCTATAGGTTTGAATTAGTAATAAACCCATAATTCCACTTTTTAATTATCATTTATAGAATTTATTTCTTGTGAGAATATCTGTTTGATTTTTTTTTTTTACTGTATTACAATTTTTTACTTAATAAAATTTTTAATAAGCCTTAAGAAATACCTATGATCACTAAATTTAAAGAGTTTTCAATCAATTCCCTACTGACAGAAATAAAATGTTATTCTGCAAAATTTAATGGAAGTGTTGCACTCTACATGAATATTTAGTACTCAAATTTTATTTGACCTTCTAAGCAATTGAACCTTGGTAAAATGTTAATCATTGCAATTTTTATCTTTATTAAGCCCCCCCCCCCCTGGAAATCTTTCAAGTAAAATAAAATGATGTTAATAAACAAAATGTATTAAATTTCAATAAAATAGAAGTATATCCCAAAAATGTTCATGATTTATTTTTGTCAAGTCTTCTATGTCAATTTGTACCCCAGGATAGAAGTATTGGTAAAAGTATAAAATATCTATCAAAAAATCTATTCATAAGTATTTCAATGTTTTTTTTTTTCTTTTTATTACTGTTACTGAAAGGAAGTTGCTGTTATCTGAAAGAAGTCCTTTGATTTTTCTTTGAAACCTAAAAAGAATAGATCAGGGGAAATTCTTAATGTCCATTCCATAGTTTTTGCTGTTGCAGCTATTATTAGTATATAATTATTTATGTGGCAAATGAGCATGAGTGACTCGCTCCAACACCCATCAGCCAGCAGAGTCATTTTTATTGGCAATTTATGTCTGTGTTTAAAGCAAGAAACCTCATGGACTATTTCTGAATTGTTTGATAGTTCTTAACTGAATTTGTTTGTGAATGATCTTTTTTGAAATATTTATAATCATGAAAAATAAGGGTCACTCAGGTAGGTTGTAAAATCATCAGGTAAGCAATAGTTGGTGCTACGGATTCCCTGATTGCTGGTCCAGACTGTCATTTAATGTTATTTATTTCACTACCTGCAATTGCAGATCTCTGTTAGATGAAGGAAGGTCACATGAATTGGAAAAATTTTGTAAAAAGTATGGGGTATTGATGGACTTCATGAAGATAGAGGAAAAGATGAAGAGATACTTAATTTGAAAAATGGACATATACTTTATTATAAGGATACAAGTATTGGAAATGTAAATAGAATGGATTAATTATAAAATAAAAAAGGGAAGAACAACATTATGGGGATTGACAATATGTCAGACATAGGGGGAAGATTAGTTATTAATTATTCAAATTAATGGAAAATAGCAAGTGCAGATAAATCAGGTTTATATCCTAGCAAGTTCTTATTTTGATGACATAGAGGATATTTATACAGATGTACAAAATGTTTATGATCAGATGAAACAACATTTTAAAATTTTCATACTAGACTTTAATGTTATAATTGGAAAACAATTGAAAGATAAAAATATTGTAGGCAGATATGATTATGGTGACAAAAGTGAAAGAGAACACAGACTGGTGGAATTTTCAGGAAAAGAAAAATTTATATTATGAATTTTTTCTTAAACATAAATGGTAAATTGAAATGGACATGCTGAATTAGAATATATTTTGCCTAATAGAAAGTATGTTTTTCAGGATTGTAATATTCCTAATTGATTCAACACAGAAAGTGATCATTGATTAGTGAGACATTCTAATGCAAAATTAGAGATACAAAAACTATTTAAAAAAGCCAATAAACATCACATGAGTGGCAATACATATAGAGAGTTTTGCATGTTTTTTTATTATTTTAAAATGGTAGTATTAACAATTTATGCTCTTAACTTTCAAAAACAATCCATTGGATTTCAATTAGAATTTGTTTTTAAACTATTAACAGACTGTAAAGATGATTCAAATTTAATTGAAATCAATAAGAAGATAACTGATATTATATTAAGAAAGTTAACAAAGATATCTAGTACAAAAGGAAACATTTCACCAATAAATTTTCATTAAAATAATGTATGGAGAAAAGACAAAACCTAAAAATATTTTTAAATAATCCATTAAAATGAATCAAATAGAAACATTTCACCAATAAATTTTCATTAAAATAATGTATGGAGAAAAGACAAAACCTAAAAATATTTTTAAATAATCCATTAAGATGAATCAAATATCTGGATTTCTGTAAAATGATACAAAAAGAGTTAGTAATGATATAAGAAAATATAACTGAGAATTGGAGAGAAAAACTATAGAAGGGAACAAAACATTCAAGAATATAAAATAAGATTTAGGTACTTGAAGAAGTTATTCAGCAGCAAGAAGAAAGGGTGAAATTATTATTAAAAAAAGAAATGACATCATGAAATGGGGTAATAAAGAACAAGAAGCAAATTAACCACTTCAATTTGTATTTCTTTGTAGATTATAAAATGGCATTTGATTCTATAAGCATTTCCATAATGATTAAAACTTTGGACCATCGAAATGGAGATGTAAGATGTGATTATATTCTGAAGAATTATTACGCAATATTTGAAAGGTCTATGTCTATGCCCCCAACAAGAAATAAAAGGCAGATAAAGGTATTCATTAGTAAAAGAAATTTTTACTCTAATTTTATTACGACAGAATGTGAGATTTATTTTCACATTCGCAAATTCATTCATGAAGAGCAAGATACGTATTTTAGGGCATAACTTTAATCTTTATTGGAAAACTTATTTTGAGTTATAACGGAGAATTTGTTCGACTTTAATTGAAATCACTTCATCATGAATTACGAGCATCATAGCAGGGTTTACTGGAACAGAGGGGTAACAGTGCTGACGAATTATGAGTTATAAAATGAAATTGAAAGATAATAGCTAGTCGATAATCGAAGTCCTATGGCGGCTTGCGTCTGACAAGTCTTATGCCCTTTCATTAATATGAACAGGAGAGGAAGTGCTTTCTTCCTCGATAATTTAAAATAACAGAAATATGATCACCGACCAGCCTAACGGAGCGGAAAATTGCCCTACGTCAGCAACATTTGAAGATGATGACTTGATAGTCATCGTTTGAATACTAAAACCCATATAGAATGCTCTACATGATGACTTGATCAATTAATTAAAGTCAAATGAGCTTTTAACGAAAACTATTTTAAAGTATTTGTAAATCATATTAATTATGCCCCAATCATCGTGCCCTTCCTGAATCTTAAATAAAATAACAAAGTTGAATTAGAATATATTTATTCGATTCCTTTATCGGCCTTTTGCAAAAAACATTTTAAGATTATATATGAATAAATAAGTAAATATTAGTGAAACGAGAAAATAGTGGTGGCATAGATTAGAGACGGAGCTAATAATTTATTATTAGCTAATGATAAAATAATCATTTAATAATTTCTTTCGACTCGATGATCGATCATAGTTCTAATGGGCGAGAATTAACTATCAGAATTTAATCTTATATTACTTGTATAAGGCAAAGGAAACGAGGGAGATCATCGAGTCAAAGGATTATTGGCATATAATTAAAAATAGCAACATTAATAAATCACCCACTAAATATATATAATATAATAAATGAACTGAAAGGAAAGTTAAATTTAAAGACTAGAGATTGAGAGAATTACTAATTTAAAATAGCATAAATAAAAGGTTTTACACAGAGTATTATTACATTATAAATGAATGAAAGAGCTCTTAAAGGGAGTGTAAAGTAAAGTTCAGAAACTGGCCAGACAGTTAGGGTTCATTATGGAAATATATTACCCATTTCTTCCGGGGCTGGTTCCCTTAGGTTACACGTCCGAGTTGGTAAAACGTAAGCACCATTTGATTGATTACTTGAACAGCATTTTATTTGATTTTGGCAGCCTGATTTGTCCGGAAAGAATTTAGCAGCTCTATTGAAGATTTTCAGGGGACTTCAGGAACCAATAGCCAGATTCCTTACGTTTAGCCCCTTACCATGATCGAAACACTATTTAAAATGCACAGAGTTTACTGCACTTCTCTACAACAAAGATGGCTTCTTCAAACTTTTCAGAGCTATATATCTGTCCTCTGATGCTTTCAGACTAGCGCTTCTTTCATTATCAATGTTTTTACATTTACTGGTTGTTTTTAGATACATTCCTTCGATAAGGCTTTCAAACTGATTAACTTGAATTCATTTTCTAATTAGAAAATGAATTCTTAAAATCAGAAAATGATTTTAATTAGGAAATCCTTATCTTTTTTCTAATTAATAAAACTTTATTGTTTTTGGAAAGGGAAAATCTGAAAGCTTATCAAAAGAATGTAGCTTTTAATCATTAAACTTTAACAAATTATTTAAAAATAAAATCAAACATTCCTGATGCAATGAAACTTTTAAACAATTATATATATTTAAATATTTACAAATATATACGCACAATTCACACAGTTATAATATTTAAATTCATCATGATTTTATTAATAGAATTGATCAATTTAAATCTGAAACTAATTAATTTTAATATGCATTTATGATATAAGTTATTCTTTATGGAAATTAATGTGGATTGAACGTATAAAGCCCCATTACATCGGAAATTTAAGGTTAGTACTAGGGTTTGAAGTGGGTTTATAGCTAGAGGTCATGAAGCTAGGATCGAACTCAGATCTGACTGCTTCATTTCTTTTCACTTCAAAAAAAAAACAATGAAAAAAAAATCTTTACTTATGCATGATACATTCGCATAAGTGTACTTGACTAGTTGTTAGACTCTGGTAGAACAGCATGAGTGTGAATAATATCATCTGTACAAACTCCAAAATTATACATGTCTCACTGCGATCATTTTCTTTTAAATATTATCTAGCTTATAATAAGCTTATAATAAATCGGTCCGATAATCAAGTCTCATTTTCCCTATGGTTGTGTCAGTCGGTCGTCTGTATATATATCTGTCATTTAATGTTTGTCTTGTTGTTTCCCTGGATCAGGTGGCACATATGGTTTTAATTGTCTGGCATTGTAAACCCCCTGGAGTCCCTTTCCTTTGAGCAAAAATGCATTGTCATGGCAATCCTTTATTATTTCATATGGCCCACTGTATAATGGGAAGAATTTTTTGAATTCTTTCTTGGGGGCATTACTAGTTCTTGGTGATCTTAACCAAACTTGATCCCCAACTTTAAAATAGTAATGTTGCACCCTACTTCTTTTTATTCGACTCTGAGCCATCTGCGCTAGCCGCTTTCTGGCCATATCTTGGTCAGTTATTGGATTAATACATATTTCATCTTTTGGTAATAGTGAAGAAAAAATGGTCTGACATGGCTGCCCATAGTGAAGACGTGTAGGTATGAAACCCATTGACTCATTCATTGTATTATTAATGCAGTCCATTACATATGGAACTTTATCCACCCACCTCCGATGATCTGTAGGTATGCACACACGAAAGAGTTGACTAATTTCTCTCATAACTCTTTCACATGGGTTGGACTGCAGGTTTCTAATTGATGTCACTCATCAGACGATGATTTACCTTTTGTTTTTTATCCAATTCTTCCACTCTTTTGAGGTGAATGCTGAGCCATGATCTGATAATATGGTCTCAGGCTTACCTACCTCAGAAAATTGCTTATCCTGAAGGACCCGTATGGCATTTCGTGAATTGGTGGTTCGAACTGGGTAAATTTGAACATACTTCGAAAAAATATCATACATGACAAGCAAGTATTGAAAGGTCCTAAATTTGGGATGAGGCCCATAATGATCTATAGTGAGGATTTCATTTGGTCTTGTGGCCATCACTGGTTTCATACCTCCTGCATATGATTTATTTGGAAATTTAGTGGCAGCACAGACATCACATTGTCTAATAGTGGCAAGAATCTGATTGTACATTCCTGGTCAGTAGAACTGGCAACGCACTGCCTCTTCTGTCTTTCTTGGTCCGTAGTGCCCAATGATTTGATGAATATGTCTAAGTAAGGGTGGTCTCAGTCTATTTGGGACCATAGTTTTCCATGGTGCACTATAGTCCCCTTGTTTTGGTCTGTAAAATACCCTCCTTGACCCGAATGTGAGTGTATCTGCTTTGTAGGTTCTGGTCCTTACTCTGGGTCTTGGATAACTCCAGAATAATGTGGTGATATTGTAGGCCCTGCCAGTATGCAAGATTGCTTAGCTCGGCCTCGGCAGGACTCAATATTGTGGTGGCCATAAATTTTTAAATTTATTTTTGGGTTCTGTATGCTCATTTTTACTGGATGGTGACTTAAAATGTCAGCCACAACATTCTCTGGTCCTGGGCAATATTGGATCTTAGCGTTGGTCCTGGGCAATATTGGATCTTAGCGTTGGTGAGGAAACTTATTAAGAAATTCTAGACATCGGTGGTCAGTTATGATGACCACTTCCGATCCTAGAAGGAATTGCCGAAATTTCTAGCATGCCCATACTATGGTAAGAGTTTCTTGCTCGGTGGTGGTGTAATGTATTTCTGCACCCTTTAAAGCATGACTGCAAAAATATATCACTTGATGTTCACCAGAATCGTCTTTTTGAAACAAGACAGCTCCTAGCCCTTGCTTGCTGCTGTCAGTTTATACGTAAAAGATCCGGCTAAAGTCAGGGTGGTGCAGCATAACTGCCCATATGAAGTTTTCTTTTATGTTCAGTAGTTCCTGGTCATGGAGTGGGGTCCATTTCCACTTTCGGTTTTTTTTTATGAGGTCTATAAGATTCCTCATTTCCTGGGCAAAGTTTGGATAGAACTTGTGATAAAAGTTGCAAAGCCCAAGAAATGATCGGATCTGTTTCCAAGTAGTCGGGGTTGGAAACTTCTCTATGGCTGCAACTTTGTCTGGATGTACCTTGATGCCATGTTTGTTAATGACATGACCAAGGAAGGTTATCTCCCCAATAGCAAAATGGCTTTTTTCTAAGTTCACTGTTATATTCTTCATTCTGCATTCACTCAGGAACCTTTCCAAATGTTGTAAGTGTTCCTTCACATTTTCTGAGATGATTACTATATTGTCAACATAGCATACCATATGTTTTTGCACTTCTTCAGAAAGGACCTGCCTCAAACAGCGCATAAGGCCTGCTCCACTATTAATAAGTCCGAAGGGAACCCTTTTAAAAACGTGTGTATCCACTGTACTGAAAGCAGTGTATTTCTGGTCCCTTGGATCCAGTTTCAATTGCCAGTAACTGGCGGCTAAATCTAACGTTGAAAATACTGTCTTCCCAGCTAATTGTACAAGTACTTCTTGGATAGGACGGGGAGCGTCTCTTTCCGGTATAGTGATGCTGTTTAACCTCTGGGCATCCAAGCACAGCCGCAAGTTTCCATTTTTCTTCTTGACGATGACCAATGGGTTGTTATACGGAGAAGGGCTGCGCTCGACAATATTCCATTCGATCATTTGTTTTATCTGTGCCTCTACTTAATCTTTATACTGAAATGGAATCGGGTACGATGATATAAGTTTCTTCTTTCACTCTGATTCAGTGAGTGTACCCTGTAATCTTGCCCGGCATCAGAGAGAAAATTACAGCGTATTTCTTGAGGATTTCCCGCATGTGTATCATCCGGTTCAGTAATAATGGATTCTTCAACCTTTTTGTCGATCATTGAAAGATCAACCGGCTGGATTAGGCAACTTCATGGTTTTCTTCCCGGTGGAGTGACGTTTTAAAGTTGACAGTTTCATTTTCAAATGAGCATCTACCTTTAGGGTAGTCAATAATGCCGTGGTTTTGAATCAAAAAGTCGGAGCCCAATACTACATCATATGTGAGCCCTGTCATAATAAGAAAGGTATGCCCTACTCGCCTTTTGTTGATTTCAACTTCCAACTATACTTGATGGTTTTCACTTGACACCTTTTTCCCATTAGCCAAGGTCATTTGGATCGGATGGGTTGGGAGTTGCATTATCTCGCGTCTCTTTTTCAAGTTTCTGATCCATGCTGCAGATACAATGGATGCTTGACTGCCCAAATCAATCAAGGCTGTTACTTTGCTCTCCTCTACATTTATTTTGATAATGGGACACAAATGAGTTGTCTGATGTCCCTGATTATCTTTCTCAGAGATTAAATTAGTCATTTGATTAATGGTTGGGGCTGGAGTGTTTTTTCTGTAACTTGGGTGCCAAAAACATAACCATGTACCAGTCGAAAAACCCACCACCTACACTGCAAGTCGGATCCAAACCCAGCTGAACCAAAACTGAATTCAAACCCAACTCAACAGCTCAGATTAGTAGAAATCTAAATCGATGGCACAGTGCTATGTGCCAAGAAACTAACTCACTGGTTGGTGAGGATCAGAGACCCCTGAACTGACATTAATATCTGATAATAAACTAACTAAAATAATTTTAAATCGAATAATATGTATATGTTCAGGTTGCCATCACAGACAGCGAGTATTAACATTAAAATAAGTATGAAAGAATTAAGCACTAAGAAACCAAGGGTGTTTAGAAAATATTTAATAATAATAATTTGTTTTGTTTGAATTGTAAGTAATGATTATACTAATTACCTCTAGCCTTTAACATAGTTTATAATTATAAAACAAGTGGCGGTCCTTATTATATGCCAACAAGTATTACGCAATATTTGAGATCATGAAATGGGGTAATAAAGAACAAGAAGCAAATTAACCACTTCAATTTGTATTTCTTTGTAGATTATAAAATGGCATTTGATTCTATAAGCATTTCCACAATGATTAAAACTTTGGACCATCGAAATGGAGATATAAGATGTGATTATATTCTGAAGAATATTTGTTAAAATCCAATAGCAGTGATTAAATTACATGATAATACTAAGATTTATGTTAGTAAGAGTATATATATACAAAAAAAAAAAATCAAGTCAGAGGTCACATGACCTCATATATATAGAGACAGCTTGATTTTATATCTCTAAAACTTTTTTAGAGCAGTTTTATAAAAAGTATTTTGCGAATTAAAATGAGAAGCAATGGGGTTAAAAATATATGGAGATTATTTAAATCGTCTAGATTTTGCTGTTAGTGAAGTTGTTTCTGCAAATAATATTTCACAGCTTCAGGAAATGTTACAAGAATTATCAGATGAAAATAAAATAATATTTAATAGATAACTCATAAACTTGTAAATAGAAAACAATCATAAATTAGAAAAGAAGCTAATAACTACCAATTTATTGATCAGTTTCTTAATATAGTTGGAAAAATAATGAATGAAATTAATCATAGAATTAAACTTGGATAAAGTTCTTTTTGTAGAAATAATTTGATGTTAAAGGGAAATATACTTATGTGATAAGATGATAGTTTTTCAACAGATGGGTTTTATCAGTTCTTACTCATGGATCTGAGACTTGGGACACTTAATGGAAGTACAATATAGAGACTTCAGACTATTCAATGAAATATGGAGAGAGATATATATTAAATAAAAAGGATTGAACAAAACAGATAGCATTGACATCGTTGAAAGAATTAAGAGACTGACATGGAAGCCAACTGGATGTATTGCTGCATGAGATAATAATAGATGGATCCCAAGAGATTGCAAAAAAGCTAAAAAAGAAGCCACATATAGGATAGATGAATAAAATAAGAAAGTTTGTTGTGTGATGTAAAAAAGAGAAAGTATGAATTGAAGAAACTGAATTAAATTTGAAGAAACCTTCCTCCTACCGTGGATTGATAATGGTTAAAAGTAATAAAATATTTTAATGCATTACAATTAATAATTTACACTTGATTTTTTTTTTTATCTGCTTGTTTTATTACCTTAATATTTACAGTCTTTTTCTGGTTACTATTCATTTTATTTATCCTTTCAAGTTCAATTTATGTTTAGGTTTCTGATTTCATCAATGATGTTTAGTGAGCTTAGAATGAAGATAATTCAATTTTTAATTGTGAATCAAAATATAATCCAATCAGATATTTTAAACAAGAGCATCATTTTTAGATGATTTAACAATGTTTTCCTATGAGCTTTAAAAAAATCATTAAATCATTAAACCAGCTGAATTCCATAAGTTGTTTTTTTTTCATTAAAAAAAAGGCATCAACAACAAAATTTGGTTTTCTTTACAGTCCTGTAACTAAGGTATTGTCATACGATTAGTATGTGAATACCAGATGCAGCTTTTAATTTTCATATTTATCATTTTGGATTTTGGTCCTCCTGTCTTTACTACTGTTTATCAATAAAATTCAAAGATCCAACAATCTTATCTATAAGTAATCAATTATGCATCATTTATTTATAGATTCGTTCATTTTGAAATTACGATTCTTCCACGGGTATAAAAAACAAGCCATTACCAATACCTTTCAACTGCTGCCACATCATGATGGCAAGAAATGGCATATATTTTTAATATTGGATAGATTTAATTTAAGAAGTTGCTTCCATGAGACAAAGACATGATATCAGAATAAAACATTCTCAAACCAGCAGTTATATAATATTCAATGACCAGTTAGAATAAATAAATGCTTGATTTTAACATTAGTTTCTTTCTTTTTTTAAGTGTCATAGCATCAGCCGGAACCCGCAACCCGGGCAACTGCCTGTAAGTGCAAGGCAGTCGCGCTGACCTCTCGACCACCAATGCAAGACAAACATTAGTTTCTTTAAAGGAAAAAAAAGAGAAAACTTGTAAAATATTATAAATATGAAAATGTTATATAGAAGATATAAACATTAATTAAAAGTAATGCTTTCTTAGCATGCAAGGACCACATGCCATAACATCTTTTCTTGTTAATCAGTTTGTCAGATTGTCCCTAATTAAGCTCCTCCTCCAAATAAATACTATTAAAGAAATATAAAAATCTGAAAAAAATTGCAATATTTTTTTTATTTTATCAAGATAAGATGTAAATGTTAGTTTCGTTTTGCCTTTCTATGAAGTTCTGCTATTTTTTCCCATTTTTGGAAGCTTTTCAATATAGATTTGATTTTCATTGAGGAATTAATAATGATAATAAGAATACAGGTATAAATCATTAATATTCTAAAAATTCTATTGTCCAAACAAAATTTTAAAGGATATTTTTAATTTTTTGATAATAAATAAATATACAAAAAAAAAAACAGTAAATCTTTATAAATTAATATGCCTAATTGTAGTGAGCTGTGTGTTTGTATGTGTGTGTGTGGGAGGGGGGTGTTCTCTGTTTTAGTTGAATTTGCATTTATGATGAGTGGGTAAAGATTAATCTTGAATTCCAAAAAAATCACAATACTAAAAAATCCTGGCAAAGGGATTTTGCTTTAATTGTAATAAGATATGGAAAATGTTCTACTTTTATACCAAGATTAACTAATCCTTTTAACTTTTTTTTTCAAATTGCAAAAATCTTGAGTGTTCCTTTTAAGCAGCAGGTTCTCAATCTGAGGGTCGCAACTGAAGGTCAAACAACCCCTTTCACAGAGTCACCTAAGACCACTGGAAAACACATTTTCGATTCATAATAGTAGCGAAATTAAAGATTGGGGATCACCACAACATAAGGAACTGTATTAAAGGGTCATGACATTAGGGAAGGTTGAGGCCATAGTTTTAAGGTGAAGGAATAATGATGAAATATTTTATTCATTTTTTTTTAAGATTCAAATTTTTTGCCTGCCAAATATTTAGATTCTTTTACTAAATGCTGATTTATCCATCATATTTCTAGTATATATTTCATTCTTCCAATATTTTTTTTTTCATTTTGTTTTCATATTAAGAAAGATCTAAAATTTTGAGTAGAAGGCAACATCACATGATGTCTGCTATGCCTCCAAAGGCAGGTCTATATTCTCACCCTATTCTAAAAGTTTTCTACTATAAGTTTGATTAATCAATAGATATCGATAAGTAAAAACAAGTTTGTAAAACTCCCCATCTTTGGACTTAAGTTACTGACTCGTTGGTGAAGACTTGTATTCAGAACTATGCATCTAACAAATCACCTTTTATTAATACATATTATTTTCCAAGATAGCTAACTGTGTTAGTTCTTTGAATTTTAGTCTTCATTGACAGAAGGCATATGATGAAACTGGTCAGCATAGAGATGTGGATTTTGTAGAATGTTGCCATCTAGTGTCCATTGATTATTCAAATTTGCAGGAGATCATTCTGAAGTATAGTGAAGATAAGATCAAAAACAGTTGGAGCTTTTTCCAATATGGAATTTTGAATGGAAAAGATTCATTAATTGGATAATGTAGGATTACTGAGATATTGCA
>JAQFVV010007676.1:0-66813 GCA_028023455.1 Epiperipatus broadwayi
ATGTGGTGATCAATTTGAAAGCCTGAACATTTCAGACACGTAAATGTATTCAAATTCAGCTTTACAATCCAAATAGGTATATTGGTCAGAATTCAGCTTAGTTTCATCATATAGTAATAACCTCTGCAATATAGCATCACAAAAACCTTCAAAGATGCACTTATAATATTAATAAAACTAGTCGTAAATTTGTAACTTGCTTTTAAGCTTGCATTTAAATGGTCACTAGATGGAGCTTACCAATAGATCTAATCACGCTTTATTTTATAAGTGCAAAAAGAGAAAGAATTCAAATTGTCTATCAGAAAATCCCAATTTCCACACCAATTGGTTTGGAGTTTATGGCTCACCTCAGTGGAGCACTTTTACTGTAGAAACTAGATCTAAAATACTAACTCAAAAGTCAACACTCATTAAACACATTTCTATCACTGAAAGTGTGAACTTTTCAGACACATAAATGTTTTCAAATCCAGATATACAATCCAGATAGCTATATGGGTCTGAATTCAGCTCAGGTTTTGCAATTGGTCTGGAGATAGGAACTTTCTGATACTAATTTAGAATTCTTTCTCTTTCAGCACTTATAAAATATAACATTGATAAGTTCCATCTAGTGATTATTTAAATGCAAGCTTAAAAGCATGTTATGAAATTCATGAGTTATTTTATTAATTATTATAAGTGCACCTTTGCAGGCCTTTGCAGTGCTATATGACAGATGCTATATGGTGAAACTGAGCTGAATTCAGACCCATATAACTATTTGGTTTGTGAAACTGGATTTGATGATATTTACGTGTCTGAAAATTTCAGGCTTTCAAATTGACAGACACATATGTTATAAGTGCTGACTTTTGCATAAGTATTTTATATCTAATTTCTATAATTCCAGCACTCAAACTGAGGTGAGGCATAATATCGAAATCAATTGGTGGTTCTCATGGTTAGAGAAATTGTCTCTATCCAGGATAGACTACCCATCTGCTTAACTAATTTGTCATGTGGGAGAGGACCAAAGAAGTTGTGAAGTTAAAGAGGTCAACCCAAAAACTTTCTTGTTTAGCCTTAAAGGATAGACCAAGAATACGAAGGAAGCCTTAACAGTGATTAAAATCATTTTTTCAAGCTCATCACTACATAATCTATACTACAAGTAAGATATTATTCATACCAGATCTGTAACGAAATTAAATGGTTGCAATCTAACCTTAAAATATAAGTTCATAATACCAACTGAGGCACTTGTTCTATTATTATTCAAGGAACTGTTTCTTTTATGAGTTTTTAGAAGTTTACGAAAATATGAACTATGTGAATTAATCATTTGAATTATTTAATAATGTTATTATCTGAAAGAGCTTATATATGTGATTTTGAATTTATTTATAATTTATCGTTAAATTATTTTAATTGATGTTTAATAAAAATTTAAAATTAATATAATACTTTCATTTGTGCATTTTTAATTTTACTTGTTTTTATTATTAGTAAATTTTAAATGTATAAATTATCTTTGCCACTATGTATAATAGTAAACCCAGAGAAAATTCGAAAAAAAAATCATATAAAGGCATTACGTGATCTTAGTAACAATTCCTCATCATTTCAGTCCTTTACTTCAAAATTATAGAATATAAGGAAGGTCATGTGATGTGATGCCCTGTGACTCTCAGCAAGTATGCCCAGATAAAATTGTTAGCCACTTTACCTTTCGATTCCATTCCCTTACCTAAGATTTCTTATAATCTGTTTCATCCCAATACCTAAATCCACCTTATCTTTTTCCAAACCCAGTATAAAAACCAGTTACACACTTTTTGCATAATTACTTTGTTCAAATGTTTTCTTCTATAACTTCATTATTTGTACCCTTTCTGCTTTCAAAAATTTTCTATCCATTAACAGATGCCTAATATTTTCTATGCCTTCCTTCTACAATTTGCAGATGAAATCACTTATGTTTTTTTCATTTACACATATATTCTCATTAAAGATCATTTTTGAGTCTTAAATAATAAACTAATATCCTTGTTTTTATCATAAATTAAATTACAACCAATATTCCATTTACTCCTATATATTTAAATTCTTTTTACTCTTCATACTAGTTATCCATCTCTCCAACTCCCTATAATTTATTAATGCATTTATTCTTTTATCCCATTTTTTATGGCTATAACCCTCAACAATCCTACTAACACAATCATCCCATTTTTTATACAAGTATACTGATATAAATTGTTTATCCAAATTTTTCCATACTACATTACCTTTCTCACCCATCTTGTTGCCTGCCCTTTACTCCTAATCCAATTAAATATTATTTTGGCTATACTTTTATTATCCATAAACTGCAACTTACCAAACATTTTCATTTATCTTTTGCATCTCTCATACAAACATTTGGCCATTCCACTTCCCCTTGATTTGCCTCTTTTGCATTCCACACATCTGCATCTATTGTATGTCTTTCTACTTTTCTTTGCACTTTTTCTAAGTGATGTAATACCCCTTTACTAACAATTAACACATCATTACCATATGTTAATCATGCTACTGCAACACCCTTTCCAACAATTTTAGCTACATCATATTTATTATAAGAAAACACTGTTAATTTATTTCTCAATCCCTTTCTTTTCTTTGTTCATTTATCATTTTTTCTCCCATTCATCCAAGCATTTTTTCTGATTATTTAAGATAATTCCCAAACAAATATATCTATTCACCACACATATCTTTGTATACCCAAATAAATATTCTATATCTTCTCTTTCCCCAGTATTAACCATTATTATAATTGCTTTTTCTTCACTAAATTTAATCCCCATCTCTTTACCCACCCTTGTCCAAGTCCTCAGCATAGCTTCCTTTTCTTCTATTCTTTCTGCACACAAAATACATTATCCACAAAAAAAAGACCAGCCAAAGTATATACTCCCATGCCACCAATTAATGATATCTCCATCCCTTTTCATAGTCTTTTATTGTTCTCTCCTATAAACGATGCCACCTTGTTAAGTAAATTAAAACTAACTTTGTCGGCAATTCTAATCATAATAATAAATAATATTATGCCAGTTAATCAGAAAATATATCTATGTTATTGAAATATTCGAACTTATCAATGAATTGAATATTTAATCTGTGTAGTTTTATTAACTGGCATTTTATAGTAGTAAAATAGAAGGCCCAAAATCTAACCATGAACCGTAAAATCCACAGTAAATGTTGCCATATATATATATTCCTAGACATTTGTATGCTTTCCTGTTTTCTTTAAAAAACATTTTATTATTTATTAATATTCTATGTACAATTAAAAAAAAAAAAGTTTTGTAATTACCAGTACTAATTAATACATTTCTAAAGTAATTGCATGTAGTACATGGCCTAACAACTTTTCAAAAATAATAAATTAAAAGAAAAAAAATGAACCACCCTTTTTCTTTAATAAAAATTAAAAAATTCAAAGTTCAATTTTAAACAGCAATTTTGTTATATATATATTTGGACAGATTTTTTTGAAAAACATTCTTAATTTAACATTTTTGCTACCCGTGGAAGTTTAACGCTTTTTTTTTTTTTTCAAATCAGTGATTGTAGCGCCTCTACAACCGTCTTTGTACCTTTTATCAACCAGTGGATGACTTGTGTAATCAAGTTGAAATGTTGGTATATCAATATTTAAAATTTTTAATATGGATGAACCCGCAAATTATATCTTTTATATACGCAACCCATGAAAATTTTTATATCAACACACACACATACACACACACACATATATATATATTTATATATATATATATATCAACTGATATTGATATTTGACATTAGATTATTGACTGAAAATATCAATTGAAATATGTTTTGTGCAAACAGAACTTATCTTTTACAAATAACAGTTTTAGTTAAAATATCTAATGTATGGTTATGAAAGGTGAAAAAGCTCAATAAAATTATATTTTAAACTTGCATACATATAACTTTTTTTTTCTACATTATTTCAAT
The DNA here is from genome assembly GCA_028023455.1 of Epiperipatus broadwayi. Classification (NCBI taxonomy): domain Eukaryota; kingdom Metazoa; phylum Onychophora; class Udeonychophora; order Euonychophora; family Peripatidae; genus Epiperipatus; species Epiperipatus broadwayi. Next base: position 4,018 of record JAQFVV010007676.1, read on the forward strand.
TTTATATAATTTATTTTATTTTTAGTGGATGATGATATTCCATTAGTTATGGATTGTGATACAGGTAAATTATTTTCCCTTTGTTATTTTAAGTGTGACAATCTGCAGAATAATCTTTATTTGGATTTTTTCTTTTAAAATCCTGATATTTGTTGTTTAATATTGTAATATTTTAAGTGTGAATATTATGTTTTGTTAGAGTTTTATTAGTGATAATAACTCCCAAAAGATTTCAATTACAATTGATTAGATTTTATAATTACTGATCTTATCTCAAATTATATTAGTATTTATAGTTTTTGATCAGAGAGATTTAGATTGTGTAATAACTGTCAATAATAGATAAACAATTCCCAATAATATGTATTTTGGACCACATTGTAGAACACAATGTTTGTTCCTCATATTCTAAGTATAGATTCTCATACATATTGACTTACTTGTCTCTTATCTTTTATTTTAGTCATATAATTAAGTATTACAACATAAATGAGTGTTGATTTAGTGATTATATGCCTATTATGACTTCAATATTTTCCCCATATCAATTGTGACAATGGAAAAGTATATTTGCGCTACCATATATTCAAACTTCCATTTTTCTTAATCCCTGAAACTTAAAAAAAACAAAAAAAAATGGATATAATTTGAATTAGATTTCAACTGAAATTTTCTATTTGCAATGATTGGCTTTTTACCTGCAGAATTTAGATAATTTTGTTTATGCTTAAAATAATCACACACAATTTAGTATTGTATATATTAGCCTACACATTCTGTATTAATATCTTCCTTAATAATAATATTTCACAGTATTTGAGAAAGAATGATTGCAGATACTATTTTTTTTTATTCACATCAACTATATGTATATTTAAATTTAATATTTTCAATGTCTTAATATAAATGTAATTTAATTATTAATCAGGAACTCCGGTTCATTATAAGTTGTTGATAGTTTTTTTTGCCGAAATCAAATAATGAAAAGCATCTATTTTTACATGGTTATAAACTCTTAATTGTCATTTTTATTAGTCATAATTATTTATCAAGCACACAGTAAATATATGTAAATACGTTTGAGACAGTCTATAATCTGTATCAAATGCGCCTTGAAATTTGTAGTAGTCAAGCCTGTCTTAAAATAATTCCTTATTAAACTAAAATTCATCGAAAAGGTATAATTTAATGTATTTTGTCAATATGTTAATATATGTACTTTAATTATATTTTATTAAACATTTACATCATGCAGAAACGTGGCAGTGACAAATATAATTTCCAAAACTAATTTTCCTAACTACAATAAAAGACAATTTCAATTTTTATCTCTTCCACTTGCAAAATGGACCTTTTAATCATATCAACCATTACTTTATCATAAATATTTACAAATAAATATATTTGTCACATCTACGTTTATCCTTTTTCCAAACCTAATTTATCTGTTTAAATAATTGTTTACAACAATTTTGATAAATAATAATAAAAAAGTAAGAAAAACCAATGTATAATATATCAGCATCAACAACCATTATCAATCCACTGCAGGATGCAGGACTCTGTAAGTTCAGAACATCTTCTTCGATCTTTAACTTCTCTTCTCCACATCACCCCTGCACACTTTTTTATTTCATCCACCAGTCTATTGTGTGGTCTTCTTTGTGGCTTTTACATACTAGTTTAAGATTTCAATTGTCCTTCTATTATTATCTCTTCTAGAAATATGTCCATCCTAACTTTACATCAGTTTTTTAATTATTTCAATGAGATCAGTAGCACCTTTTTGTTCTCTAACCACATAATGAATTTTCGAACTCTTGTTTTTACTCCTAACATAAATCTCTCCATATGTCTTTGATTGGTCTGGAGTCTCTATAGTGTTCTCTAAGTTATAGATCCATAAGTAAGAACTTGTAAAACACATTTATTAAAAAACCTTTCTTTCCAAACACATAGTCATATTTCCTTTTAGTATCAAGTTATTCCTATCAAAAGCACTCCAAACAAGTTTAATTCTATGATTAATTTCATCAATTATGTTTCCATCTGTTAATGATCTGACCAATATATTTGTAGCTGTTAACTTCTAACTCATCATAATTAATCTTTTTTTTTTTTCATATTTTGAAAAATTCCATTAACATTACTTTACTCTTTTTAACATTTATCTTTAGTTCTACTATCCTACTTTCATCAGATAACTTCTGCAACATTTTCTCCAACTCTAAAACATTATTTGCAACAAAAAAAAACAACTACATAATCTGCAAAATTTAAATGACTTAAATAATCTCCATTTACTTTGACTGCTTTAGATTCCCATTTTAACTACAAAATACTTCTTGCTGCACTGCTGTTAAAAGTTTTGGAGATATGGAGTCATTCTGACTTGCACCCTTCTCAATGTTAAATTTCCTTTTATCATTATGCAATGTAATTGTTCCTGTTGCATTTTTTGACATTGTTTGGGTCTCATTAATGACCATGACGTCGGGATGAAGTCTAGTATCATAAAGTGTCCTAACATAAGGAAAGTGATATTTTTTAATTAAAGAGCACTCTTATATTTTAGTACTGATATATTATTCATTTCTGAATATTTTTAATTTTTTGGATTTATAAAAGCTTTTTTTTCATGACTCACATAATACACAAATTAAATTCTAACTACACAATTATCAAATTTACACTAATCACAAAATAATTACTATTCTTTTATAAAAATATAATAATAAATCTACCACAAAATACAATTTGTCCACATTATCATCTAATCTAATGCTTAAAATTATCATAATCTAATGTTCATCTTGTTCTCATAATTACATATAAATAATATAGCTATATATTATGAGGGATTTTACTTATATTCAACTGTACTACAAAACAATAATAAACAAAATAAAATATCTCAGTACACTTAAAATAAAACATCTACTCAACTTTGCCCATCAATAAAACAATTAAAATTATAGTCTCTTTTAAACATAATATGCAATCTCTTTAATAAGTTCAAAATATTTTCAAAGTCATATTATGCTGTAAAATTCTTATCATAGTTTTATGTGACATCTTCAGAAATATAGCACTTTCAATATAATTATCATAATACGTCTTTTATAAATATACATTATCATGTTTATCAATAATAATAATATCTTCTACAATTATAATCCTAATAATCATAATGTATTTCTAATAGATCTTGTGCATAAATGTAATCATATGATTATTTTTTCAATGCATGCGTGTGAATGAAGTGAAAAAGAAACCATTGTAATATAACAAGCAAGAAAATTCTCAAGTCATGGATATAATATCAAAAACAAAATAAGTAAATTTATTTTTAACAAAATACTATTGAAATTTATAAAATAAAATTTCATAATTTAAATATTCAAAAATGTATTACATAAAAATTATATTCAAATATATATTACATAAGAAATATTTAAAAAAAAAAAGTAGTGTTCACTCTGACTATTTACTTTAAGAACATGTCATCAAACTAAGATAAATCAAAGTCTATAAAAGAACATGTCCTAATAGCATTATGTATGTTCTAATTGCTATAGTTTGTGATCTAAATGGATGGGTTTTGAGTATTGTTGAATGTACGAAGCCACCTCAGCCCAAAACTATAGACAAGAGAGCAATCTGTTGCATCAATTTGGACATTAGTAAGAACTGGAAATGGATAGGTAACTTTGACATGTTATTATTTTTTTTTACTTATTAAAAGTAATTGCTTAAATCTCCTTATATAAGTCAAACATCGTTTCATTGTTTTTTAAATACATAATCTTTACAAATTTATTTATTTATTATATGTTAATAATTATCATTATGCATAACAACATCACAAAAACATTTTACAGTTATTAGACTTGATGTTTCATTTTCTTTGAATATTTTTTATTATAATTTCATGTTTTTTTTCTTATTGTCATTTGCTGAGTTAATTAATAGTACTTGGACAACTTATCAATATATTTTCATAATGTGTTTTTTTATTTATGTACATATTTAAATTTTATACAAATATTGCTTTGCACAAGATTTATATATACTGTTGCCTGTCTATAGGTGTTACGACCCTAAGCAGAGTTTCCAAATCCCTACATTAGGCCCTACTTGGACTCTGGCTAGGGACTATTAAAAGACTGACTGTTTCCTGACCATTTTCTTTAACTATAACAATTGAAATGTGTAAGGTTAATATTCATCCCAAGTTACTTTTACATGATTGAACATTTCTAAGATAAGACATATTTTAAATATACTTAATGTGAGACTTGTTTACCCCTAAATATATCTCATCCCCTTAACATTAAACAAATACAAAATACTTGTTCAATGGCATAAGAATACCCAGATACTCCTTCTTATTAAGTATCTACATATACTCATGGTTAACAATAATAACCAATATATTATATTATATTTATAATTATTAAGTTTTAATTCAATCACTCATTAAATAATTATGTTAGATAATTACAGATAAATTTTGATTCATATTATTTTTTTAATAATTAAGATTGACAATAATCACAAGAATAACTTTAAAATAAGAAGATCTCAGGAAAATCATTGATTTATTAATTCTTCATACTACCTATGGAATATAAAGAGGGATTTTATAGATTTCCATGGATAGTGTACAAATTAAGAAAGGCTTATAGTTTAAATCTATAATCAAGCTTTATATTTATGTTCTTTAATACTGAATATTAAAATAATATTATTAACTAAACTGTAATTAACACTAATACTTTCACTAATAACTAATATATCATTTAATTTCATATTAATAAATACACTTCAATAATTTACAATGTCATCAATGACCTATGGGATCAAGGCAGCATGTAACAAGTAAAAAATATTTATTAAGAGATTTATTCGTATTAAACTGTTAGATTTGCTCTAAACTGATTTGACTTTTCATTTTAATTTCCACTGTACATTTTGAGTTGTGTGATGTGGTGAAAATGAGCCCAGAAAAAAAATGCAACAATTAGAATTTGATAAAACTTTCAAAACAATAATTTTAATAATATTCAATAAACATTACCATTAACATCTAATTTAAAATAACATATAACAAAATGATATACACATATATTATAATAACAATAACAATAGAAAATTAATCTTTGGAGTGTTATAATTAAACAAAACTAACAGTGTCCCATTTTATGTTAAAATATTTACTCCTATGTATGTGCCTACATATTACACATCCAGTTTATTAAACAATCATTCTGTTGTTTTTTTTTTCAATTCATGGTCTCTTATTTCAACCTCTAAAATAATAATAGTACTAAGGTTATATATATATTTGGTGAATAGGTAATAATACAAAAAAACAATGGAGAAAAGATAGTTATAATTTCGGATGTTGATAAACAAAACAAAATTAATACTTTTATCTTTCACATAAGAAAATATCATTGTTTTTTTTTTGTTTATCCAATCGCACATGTAAACACACCCGACCTAATGGATTGCGTATATATTGTGTTAAATGCCTTATATTCCTTTCATACTGGGGTATTGAATATATTTGTTTATTTAAATGATTAATAATCTTTAATATCAACCTAATTATTAAATAACTATTAATATAACACTTGAATTAATTCCTTATTAAATAATTTATACCCCCTACTCCCTATTGTACTAACAACTCATAGATTAAAAGTATAATACCAACATTAGGAACAAGTTCTCTTTTAAACTCCCAGCTAAAAGTATAATAACAACTTTAAATTTCTTAATGATCTGGGTTGTTCCACACACCATAAACTTATTATAATTTTTATTTTGTCCTTCTTTCTCTGAAGATTCTGCTTATACTAAGATTCATGAGGTATTTGGGTTATTGCAATAATAATTGTTCCTTTTGTTCTTTGTTTAGTAATACAAACAAAATATTTATGTTTTGCCTTGTTTATTTTAAATGACATATATTTCCATATATATTATATGGTACACTTATGATTTTAATCAAAATATATGTGCCATGCAACATTTCCAATTAAAAACTTTATAAAAACTGACATTCCCACTGGTATGGCTCAGAATAAATACTTCTCTTATCCCTTATTGTCATTAGGATTTTATTTGTAGTGGAATGATAATGAACACCTTTAATCTATTACTAATTTAGTTCCATTGAATCTTAAATATATATAGTTAACTGTTTCCAAGAGATTTACTATTCTTTCATTTATCTTTACTGGATGTTGACAGTGTTTAATTATTTACTTTTGTTTATTACTGCAATTCATTTTTCCCATGGCACAAATATCATTCCCTTTCAGTGAGTATATTTGTTGATTATTCATCTATGATTCTTTCCTCAATATATATTAATTTTCAAGAGATTATAGGGAATTATCGACCATTGATTTTCCCAGTAGAAAAATGATTAATTTATTTCATTAGTTTAAACATAAAGCTTATAATTATCCAATATATCAATACAGAGTTACAATTCATTACCTTTTCTGCTTGCAAATAATAAGATTTTAGGAATTTTTAATCCAATTTTTTTAAATATATCACAAGAAAAGAAAAAGCCGAGTTACTTTTTGTTTACAATCAAAAAGAAGCTTTTTTTTTCAGTTTTATAATACAAGATCATTTGACACATTGTGATTGGTTAATATTTCCCAACTTTTTCTGTTTATAACAACATAGATTCACCTTGCAAGTTTTTGGTTTATCATTTTAAAATGACAGTTTTTTTTTTTTTTTTAAAAAAACTATTGAAATAATATTTTTTTTAGAAATTAAATAAAGATGCAATTTACTGTTTTAATTTTAGATCGGTATTTTGTAAAATTGATAAATACTTATATACTTTTAAGTGTTACAAGATTTGAATATAAGTAATTTCTGTTTTTAAAATAAACTGCACATAAATAGTAATTATTAGTCTCTATCACGCATCATGTTTACAAAATTACAATTTAAACTTCACTGGTTTTAAATACTAAATAATATATTAATTGTCCACTCATTTGCATATATATGGCTCTATAGGTTATTATTTATGTGTATCATGAGTTAAACTCATTTATAAATTTCCATTAGTTAAACCCGAGTTCAAACCCTATGATCTAATATGTCATTATTGTCTTCTTTTAATAAGTAAATATTATTGGATTTGTAAAATTTAAAATTATCCTTCAAAACTTTATTTTAGAATAGAGTGGGCTAATAAAAAGTGCACAATATATATATATATATATATATATATATATATATATATATATATATATATATATATATATATATATATATATATATATATATATATATGTAAATACAATAACTAAATAATTAAAAATATTTTATCCACTTAGGAGCACTTTCGATTATCCCAGTAATCTGTGTCAACTAAAGCTTTGAAATGCTAAATTTCCCACAATTCTGTGATCTTAACATTTGCTGTTTGCCTGTTAATTAAGTCATGTTTATATTTGTATATTAGCATAGCTTCCTTTATTTTTCTTTTATAGTTATTTTTTTCAATTTGCAATATTTTTACACTGTTAACATTGAAGTCAAAACCATAAATACATGATTTATTATGGTCGTAAAAAACAGATGCTGAAATATTATTATCCACTATGCAATTTTGTTTCGATTTCTGAACACGTTTTAATAATAGCAAGTGTTCTTGAGTACTCTTTTTCAATGTACATCTAGATTCACCTATATATCCACTGCCACACCTACATATCCATTTTTAAATGACACATTTTTTCTTTATAAATGAGGTTTTATCTTTCAAGTTATTTATTAATTTGTTTAATGTAGGAGGTGTGTAAAATGAAATTTCACATATATCTTTATAAATTTTCTTTATAAAGTTTACTTGATAATTTGAAATATATGGGATTGATATCCATATTTTTTTATTAGCAGGAGAATCAATATTATTATTAAAATTTTTATTTTTATATTTTGTATTAAAATCTCTAATAACATTATATATGTGATTATAACTGTAGCCAACATTTAACATTTCATTCAAATATATTTCTATATTTTTGCCTTTATCTGATGAATATTTGCAAAGCCAATTATTTCTAAATAAGAAGGTCTTCAAACCTGCCATTTTGTGTGTAATTGGCACTTTTGATTTATATAGAATATAACATCTTTTTTACTATTGGTTTAAGGGTCATACAGTAATCCAGCATGCATTGATTTTTAGTTATTTTAAGATCAAGAAACTAAACGCACATTAAATCTTCATCTGTTTTTATCCATCTTAGGCTTTTCAAACAATTTAATTTCTTAAACAACTCATTAATTGTATTTGGTTTACCACATACAAAAAGATCATCTTCATATCAATAATATGCAGTGATATTTTTTCCGATATCAATGCATGCTGGATTACGGTATGACCATTAAACCAATAGTAAAAAGAGGTTATATTCCATATAAATTAAAAGTGCCCATGTCACAAAAAATGGAAGGTTTGAAGTCCTTCTTATTTAGAAATAATAGTCTTTGCAAATATTCATCAGATAAAGGCAAAAATATTGAAATATATTCTAATGAATTGTTAAATGTTGGCTACAGTTATAATCACATATATAATGTTATTAGAGATATTAATACAAAATAAAAAAATAAAAAAATTAATAATAATATTGATTCTCCTGCTAATAAAAAATATGGATATCAATCCCATATACATATAAAAAAAAAAATATATATATATATATATATATATATATATATATATATATATATATATATATATATATATATATATATATTACAAATCGATAGCTGGAATCATTATCATCATCATTATTATATTATGATGAATAAATAAATTAAATAAAAGGGTTTAATTCCCATATATAAATAATGGTCTTCACTATGTTTGTCTGTGAGCTGAGCTGGTACCATTTGTAAAATTATTAAATGAGAATTTATCATATTGGGATCTTATAGCTTTATTGACACAGCTAAAATATAAGAATGTTGTTTTCCATTCATCTAACCACATGTGTTATAAAGAATGTGCCAAGCAGGTTTGAAATAGGTATGCTATGAATAAAGATGATATAACTTTATCCTGATTTAGATAGCTTAGTGGCTCACAGGTAAAACACTACTACATAAGTAAACTGAATAAAAGAGTTTCATTTCCTTTTCCGACTTGATGATATTTAATATTATTTTTTTGATATTTTAACTAGTTACAAATGGCACGACTATGAATATGCTTCATGTCTGTGGAAAGAGGAATATATATTTTTATCCTTGTTGAAAAAACATACTAGTGGACATAATAGTAATTCACTCCATGGATTTCACTGTCACTTTCTTATTCATTTGCTATAACTAATATTTATTTATATAGCTACAATGACTAATATATTTGATTGGTGACAATGGCTTCCCAACATCGTGAATACTTTAAATCTGAAGAGAATTATAACAGTGATTTTTTTTTTTGGGGGGATGAGATATTTTTTTTTACATTTTGTAGATAATAATATATAAGTTTACCTATATTATATTGAAGGAATACAGACATCGATATATATATATATATATATATATATATATATATATATATATATATATATATATATATATATATATATATATATATATATATATATATATATATATATATATATATATATAATGGTGAGTATTAGGGTTGAAATAGCTAAAAGTGATTAATGATACTTGGTAGAATGTAAGACCATATCTTACACTATATATTATATTTAATATTTTCATAGTTATATGATATAAATAAAATAGTTTTGGGACTAAACCATTTGTTAGTTTTGATTAATTTCCAAAATTTTGAAAAAGAAATCATCTGCCATTGTTAAGGTTCACTTTTCCAAAAAAAAACCCTATACTTCTAATAGTAACATGATTGACTATGAGATAAAGAACGAGATTGAGCTTGAAATAGTTAAGAAATTAGAATATGTTGATTAATAAAATTATTCTTTTTTTCAGTTTCACCAGTAATTGATTTTAAGTTTATATTCTGAATATTCAACTATTTTGTGCTCAATCTGATTCTTTGCCTCACACTCAATGTAGTTACTTTTTGAGATCTAGTAGTTTTTTTTTTTTAAAGTTAACATTGACAATGGGAGATTCTTTTCACCGAAAACATGAAATTTAATAAAAACTAGGACACGATTCTAAACTATATATATATATATATATATATATATATATATATATATATATATATATATATATATATATATATATATATATATATATATTATATATATATATATAGTATATATATATATATATATAATTATTCAAAACAATACAATAATTAATACATGTAAAACAATATTTTTAAAAAAGCAAATATATACCAATTTAATAGAAGTACTTTCAACTATCTATGTAGTCGATTGTCAACTAGATCCAAATTGTAATTAGAAAAACTCGTTACAAATGTAAACAAAATATTAATACGTCATACATCAATTTTTCCCACAATTCATTAATTTTTATATTGACAAGCCTTGTTCTGTTTATCAACTGTTGCTTTTCACTTTTAATTAACATAGTCTTCTTTAATGTTTGCATTTATTCCCCAATTAGTTTTCTTTCAATTTACACAAAATTTTAACTTTATTAAAATTCAAAATCAAAACCATAATTACATGTGTACATTATGATTCCAAAAATTACTGAGGTGTTGGTGATACATCATCATTTCTAACATTCTCCTGATCTTGATTTTTGCACTCGTTTATATAGCAACATTTTAATGCTCCATTTGATCTTTTTTCTCCAATGTACATCGAGATTCCCCAATATATGTCTTTCCACACACACATAGCCATTTATATATTGTACAACTTTAATTTAAAATACTACATCTATTTTTTGAATTATTTATTAATCTATTTAAATTAGGAGTAGTATAAAATGCAACTCGACATATATTTTTATATATCTGTTTTATAAATTTCAGATATATAAAAATATATGTCGAGTTGCATTTTATACTACTCTTAATTTAATTAGATTAATAAATAATTCAAGAAATAGGTGTAGTATTTTTAAATCAAGAGTTGTAGAATACTACAAATAAGCTATGTGTTTAGTGGAAATGAGCATATATTGGGAATCTCGATATACATTGGAGAAAAGATCAAAGGAGCATTTGTTGTTATATAAATGAGTGCAAAAATCAAGAGAAGAGAATGTTAGAAATGATGATGTATCACCATCAGTATTTTTAATCATAATGTAACATGTAGTTATGGTTTTGATTTTGATTTTAATCAAAGTTTTAAAATTTTGTGTATTGAAATCGAAATAATAATAAATACAAAATTATAAGAAACTATACATTGTTAAAATTAATAAAATGTAACAGCACACGAGTTGATAAACAAGACACCATGAAAATCTAAATAATTCAATTAAAATGAACTATGATATGAATGATAACACAATTACGTATAGTGAGTGACACAAACAACTACGGCATTTTTCTGCTTTTAGCATTGTAAAAAGCCATACTGTTATCTTCTAAGTTAACACTCTTTCTAGATCTTATCGTAGAAAGGAGACTTAACTTCGAGTTAATACTCTACCTTTTAGCGTAGAAAGTATACTTAACTCCGAGTTAACAATCTTTCTAGGATTTCTTTTAGAAAGAATGCTTAAAGGCTTGGGTGCAGCTGTGAAACAGCATATTTCTAGAAATTTAGCTAGAAATCATGCCTCTGGCAGATGACACGAACGATCAGATGACAACCTTTTTTTTTTAAAGTTAACATTGACAATGGGAGATTCTTTTCACCAAAACATGAAATTTAATAAAAACTAACACGATTTAAACTCTATATATATATATATATATATATATATATATATATATATATATATATATATATATATATATATATATATATATATATATATATATATATTGTTTTATTTCAGAGGAATTTCTTACTATTGCACCAGGTAAATATATTAACATATGTACTTTTACTTTTTATATAAAACTGTCTACCTCAAATTACAATATATATATACAATAATGAATTATATTTTAAAAATTTTTATCCACTTAGTAGCTCTTTCACTTTCGACTGTCTTTGTAGTCTTTGTCAAGTAACACTTTGAAATGCTAACCTTACCCCAATTTCATAGTGATCTTAATGTGTGCTGCTTTTTAATTAAGTCATGTTTGCATTTGTATATTAGCATAGTTTCTGTTATTTTTCTTTTTTTATTAGTTGTTTTTTTAAATTTGCAATATTTTAAAACATTGTTGTAATTGAAGTTAAAACCATAAATACATGAATTTTATGGTTGTGTAAAATGGATACTGAAACATTATCATCCACTTTGCAATTTTGTTTAGAGTTCTGAACTTTTTATGAAAAACAGCAAGTGCTCTTTAGTTGTTTTTTCAACATTAAGATCACAGAATTGTGGTAAGGCTAGCCATTAAAAGTGTCAGTTGACAAAGACTACACAGATAGTTGAATGTGCTATTATTATAATTGCTTTGATTTAAAGTGTCTTCAATTTGATTAAATATTTCCTTAAGTAAGTTATAAAGCATTTTAAATTTTTACTAAACATAAACTTAAATGGTAAGATCAGATTAATTTAAAATTTTACTATTAGTATAGGTTAATATCAGTTATATTTAAAAAAATATATAGATTAGTATCCTACTTACTCTATGTTAATAAATCAATAATTTAAATGTAGTTATTAATAAGTGAATAATTATTTAATACCTTATAAAATAAGTTGATGTTATTTAATAATTTTATTAAAGTTATTAATAATAATGTAAGATGTTCTAAATGATTCAGTTTTCTGTGTTATCATATAATATATCTAAAATCTACTATTTTAAGTTACATTATTATATTAAATATTTTATATAATGCATTTTTTAAGAAATAAATATTCATTTAAAATATATTACAAACAGTAAGTTAAAATTTGTTACATTATGTCTGGGAGAAGTATTATAGTCTAATAAACATGTTTGTGTAGAATACATGCCAGAATTCAGAGAAAAATTCTTTTTTTTTTCTAAAATTACTAATGAAATTGATACATTTGAACATTTTAGAATAACATTTAAGTTGAGTTTTAAATACTATTTCAACTAGATACATTAAATTAAATATTGTATTAAAAATAATAAATCGAATTATATAAAAATATTTTTAATTGAATGAATAGAGTTGTGAATATTTTAAATATTAAATATTTTGTTATATTTTTAATAAAAAGGTGACTAATAATTTTATTTTTACTTTTTAAAACTACCAAATTTAGTTATTATGTAAATTTGTTGATTTGTCTGGTTGTATTCACCCAATAAAATATCTTGATAGAAATGAGTATAAAGAGATAGGTGTATTATTATTATTATTATTATTATTATTATTATTATTATTATTATTATTATTATTATTATTATTATTATTATTATTATTATTATTATTATTATTATTATTATTATTATTATTATTATTATTATTATTATTATTATTATTATTATTATTAAATATTATTAAATATTTTATTATTATTATTATTATTATTATTATTATTATTATTATTATTATTATTATTATTATTATTATTATTATTATTATTATTATTATTATTTGCTATTGGGCAGCTTAAATTACATTCTAGTGTGGGCCTTGACAATATTCCAGCTTTCATTTATAAATGATGTGCTGAATACATTGCTTCTCCTCTTTTGCATATTTTTAATTGCACTTTGGCAAATGGTACTTTTCCTACATCACTTAAAACTGCTAAAGTTGTTCCTATTTTTAAGAAAGGATCTAGAAATTTGGTAAGTGACTATGGGCCTATTTCAATTGTACATACTGTTGCTCGAATTTTTGAAAGATGTTTATATAATAAACTTATCTTGGAGGTCTCTAAGGTTTTGTGACCAGAGCAGCATGAATTTTTGCCTAATAGGTCAATTGAAACAAATTTTCTAACTATTTTTGATCACATTTCAAATGCAAGTGAGAATCAATCTAGGCTAGATTGTGTTTATTTTGATATGTCCAAGGTTTTTGATAGAGTTAATCATAAAATTCTTCCTCAGAAGCTTTGTAGGTTAGGTTTTTCTAAATTATTAATTAATTGGTTTGACTCTTTTCTTATAGATAGAATGTCTTTTGTGAGGTTTAATAATAAATTGTGATTACCATATTATTGCTTCTCTGGGGTGCCTCAAGGCAGTGTTTTTGCACCTTTATTATTTAATGTATACATTGATGCCCTAAAAACTTGCATTAAATTTTCACATCTTCTATGTTATGAAAATGATTGCAAAATTTTTAGGCATATTTATTCTATTAATGTTTTTTTTTTACTTCAAAGTGATATAGATAATTTCTTGAATTGGTGTGGATATATTTATATAGATATAAATATGGATTAGTGCTCCATTGTTTCTTACTCTAGAAAATCTGAAATTTTAAGGTTTTCCTACTATATTGGTGACTCTAAAATTATAACAAATGATCATGAAAGAGATCTAGGAAAAATATTTTCCAATAATGGGTCTTTTCATAATCACATTAATTTTATGGTGAATAAATCTCTTAAAATTGTAGAAGCTATTTACAGATATGAAAAAGCATTTAATAAATTTACAAAGATTAAACCTTTTATATCCTTAGTTTTTCCCATCGTGGAGTATGGTTCAATTATGTGGAATCCTCATAACAGAACAGATATCATAAGAATTTAGTCTGCTTTCGACAAATTTGCAAAATTAAATAGTTTAGGTAGTAAACACTATGTTGATCTACTGCTTAGACAAAAAACAAGAGATCTCAAACTTCTTCATAAAATCATCTCCCAGAATATTTCTGTATCTAATTTGATTTCTAACTAAGGTAGAAACAGAATTATAACACTCGTGCTCACAATGGTTTTGAACCGAAAATTTGTAAATCTGATGTATTAAGATTTTCCCCTTTATTTCATTTACCTAGAACTTTTAACAAAGATTTTGGTAATGATGATGTTTTAATTTGGATTTTAAACAATTCACTAAAGTCCTCATAAAAAAATATCCTTGATTTCATTTGATATATTGCCTTTTTATTTATTTGTATATTTTATTGTTTTTCTGTTTTATTGGTATTATTTATTTCATTATTATTATTATTATTATTATTATTATTATTATTATTATTATTATTATTATTATTATTATTATTATTATTATTATTATTATTATTATTATTATTATTATTATTATTATTATTATTTTTAATGTTTATTTAGATTTATATCTAATAATTACATTACTGTGCAATCTATAATTGGCTAAATGTTGTTGATATGTACATTAAATAAATAAAGAATTGAATTATTATTATTATTATTATTATTATTATTATTATTATTATTATTATTATTATTATTATTATTATTATTATTATTATCATCATCATCATCATCATCATTATCAATGTATTGTTGTGTCATGTAGATAAAATTGTGTAAAGTTATATATTACAATAGGTTTGTAATATAATGACAATTATAAACAGTAAATTGTTAATAAATATATAATTAAATTTCAAATATTACTTTTATAAAAGTTTTTAACATACATGATTAATATATTGTTCAACAACGTGCACGAATAGAAATTTTAATATTCTCTATCAGTTAAACTATTCATAAACTTCATTCAAAAACTCAATATTGACTTATGGAAAAGAAATATACGTTAATGAAGGTCAGGAGCAGAATGAACAAATACCTATTATTTTATTGGGACATAACAATGCTAAGTTTGTGTAAGAGTTTGAATAATTTTTCTTTTTTTTTTTCAAAACATTACCTTGATCACTTCAAAAGTATAAACATTTACTTTCTATAGATATATTATATGTAATGACTATTTATGTACTGGTAAAATTAATAAATTTAAAACGATATTATTTTAATATGATTATGGAAGAGATAGAAATGCATATTACCTTTAAATTTTAAAAGACATAGGAGATAAACTATTATATATCTTTGTAGAAAACTTATTTATGATAGTCTAATAATTGTAATTTTAATAATGTTTGTCTTTAAAATGAATTGTATCTGGGCTTGTATGAGCAAGGAATATTAAAGATAAACTAAAAATATAATTGTCAAACTTTCAATAAAATATTTAAATTTCCAAACATAATAATTGTTTTCTTATTTTACTATTATAAAAAAAAAAAAACTTATTGAAAACATATGATATCAAGAATAAATAGTCTTTAAATATTGAAACATAAACTCATCTAGTTGCTGTGGTAATAGTATTTATTTGGAATATATTTAGAAATAGTACTACATCTAAGTTAATGGAATCATGAGCTTAAGGAATGTTGCCAAGTATGATGCCTAATTACCAAAGGATTTGGATATATGTATGTGCACAAAAAATGGATTTATTTACTTAAATCGATATTTTGAATTTTGTGTAATAAATTATTATTATCCTGGAGAACATATACAGAAAGAAAGGGTACAAAATGTTTTAATATCAGGATGAGTGCTATTTTATTGTGATTTTGAAGGATTTTATAAAAGGCAACAATAGTTTTTCATCATTACTAATCAATTCTGTAGAGAGAGTTGGACAGAACTTTGAGGAGACTGGTTTCCATAACAATAAGGGAAATTTTTATAGCCCAACCTTTCAATACTCATAAAGGAGGACGAAGAAAAATTCCATAACTTTATTTTTTTTTTCTAGAAAACTTAACATTAGTAATTAATACTTATTTCTTATTTTTTTTATAATTAAAGTTCAACTAATATAAACATTTGTTTATCATAATTTAATCTTTAAAACAGATTAATGATTTGAATATTTAGGAAGATTTTCTTTTTAATATGATTTTTAGTGAATGATGTAGTCTAAATTCTGTAAAGTTTAGATGGTAGATACCCTAGTCCTTTTCAGAGCGATCACAACTTAGAAATCATTTTCCTATTCTATTTTTCACTTTATTAGTATCATTTTCTACCAATTCTTACATTCATGATATTTTTCTTTTCTTTTTTCTATTTCTTTTGCCTTGTCATAAATTGGCATTTTCGATTTATCTTGCAATCTACTTTGTTGATTCTGATGACACATAACAGTATTTAAGAGTTTCACTACCTGTTCTATTGAATATATGTTTGTACCAAGAATCATTTGATTTATTCTAAACGAGAAATTGCAGGAAATTGTTCAAATAATCTCAAATTGAGTCATGCTAGATGCATTACTTTATCTACTTGTCATCTACAAAATTTGAAATTGACTTTCTCCATTTTCTAACCTATTTTAATCGCATTGCATCATGATATGTTTAAGGCCAGAAGTTCTTATTAATGTTTTTTTCATATATTTTTTAAAAGTGCTATACAGATCAAATAATAAATTTTACTAGATCATGTGCATCATCTTGTTAATTACTATAAAAATGTCGCCATTTTACCATACTCTGCCTTCAAATGAAGACCAACATTTTTCTTTGTACTATTTAAACATTACATAGATGGTTCCTCAGCCCGGCTTTAAATATTATTTTTTAAAAAATGATTTACATACAGGTGAACTTCACCGTGATACTTAATATTGGAGCTTGAAAATTCATTCTCCAATAACATTATTACATCCAGACTTTCTGGTTTTTCTTTAGTACAATCTATACTGCTTGCCTTATATTCCAAAACTTTCTGTATTGTTTCTATTTTTTTTTATTCAATAAATTATACCCGGTTTAAACTCTTTCCTTTCTATATAATGAACTTTTACTATTTTCTCATTAATACATTTTTATCTTCTACATTCATTTTTAAATCATTTATACTTATTGTTAGTTCATCCATACTTTCTTTGATATCTGCTATATTTTTGATATATTTCCTATTACTTTTTCTATTATATAATTCTTAATAAAAATCTCCTACCAATTTCTTTTTAGTAATAATTCCATATTTTTTTTCTTATTGCAGATATACATTTCCTACCAATACCAAAATGTTGTTTTACATTTTTGAGTCTTTTATTTTCTTCTACAGATTTTCTTGCTAGTTCAAACTTATAAATTCTTATATCATTTTTAATTCTTTTTAGCACCATTGTACACAATTCAAGATTTTCAATCGTTTTTTTTTTTTTTTTATGCATCGTTTTGTATATCTTCATATTCCTTCTTTTCTTCATAAATTCTCTAGTCTCAATAAAAAAAATTCGGTCAATTGCTGATTTTTTTCTACCAGCTATCTTTGTTGCAGTTTTTAAAAGTGCATCAGTTATTTTCATGTTAATTTCATTCAAATCTGCATCATGTTCAAATTCTACTAATACTTGAAATCGATTTGGAAGTTCTAATTTAAATTCATTAGAATGTTTGTGAAGAATAATAATACCAACTGTAAATATTGTTTTTTTTATATATATATTTTGTCTCTCTAGTTTCACATTAACATGCATCTTACATCTTACTAATCGGTGATCACTTTCTGTGTTAAATTTATTAAGAACATTACAATCTTGAAATATGTATTTCCTGTTAGTCAAAATATAATCCAATTCTGCTGTACCTTCATTTGGATGCTTCCATGTTTATTTCTTTTTAACATTTACCTAAAAAAAAATTAATAATATAATGTTTTTTTTTCTTTTTCTGCAAACTCCACAAGTCTATTTCCTCTTTCATTTCTATTACCATAACTAAAATTACCTACAGCACTTTCGTCTTTCATTTGTTTACCAATTCTAGCATTAAAGTCTCCCATAACAATTTTAAAATGTTGTTTAATCTGATCAAAAGCCTTTTGTGCATCTATATAAAAATCTTCTCCTACTTCTTCATTATGAGAACTTGTTGGCGTATAAGCCCTAATTATCTGCATTTGGTATCTGCTATTAAGTTGTATAACTAATCTTGCCACTCTGTCTGATACACTATCAATCTCCACAATATTATTCTTCCACTTTTTATTTATATGAATCCTGCTCCACTTGTATCTCCAATATATTTGCCTTTATAATAGAATATCTGTCCACTTTTTAAAACAATTGTCTCTTCACCCTTTCTTCTAACTTCACAAAGTTCAATAATGTCCCATTTAATATAAGATAGTTCTTCTTCTAATTCTTGCAATCTTCCTTCATTTGAAATTGATCTGCAGTTCTAAGTACCTAAATAAAAAGTCATCATAAAATCCTATATCTATTATATCTTCCGAAATGCCCAGAATATTCAATGAAGAAGTGAGACATGTAATTAAATGTATAAAAAAGGAAAGGTTCCAGGTAATGATGGAATTATAATTGTTATATTAAAAGAAGCAGGTGAAGAAATAGAAAAAAAATTAGCAAAGTTATATACCAAATGTTTAACTGATAAAGATGTACTGGATGATTGGAAGAATGCAGTAATAATATTATTATTTTAAAAAAGGTGATAAAGAAGATATTAGAAATTATAGACCTATTAGCCTTTTATCAGTTTTATATAAAATTTTTACCAAGATTATTACATCTTGACCACAGAGAACATTGGATTTTCACCAACCAAGACGACATGCTGGATTTAAAAGTGGTTTTAGTACAGTGGATCATATCCATGTCATAAGAGAAGTTATAGAAAGGACAAATGAATATGAGTTGTCATTATGTTTTGTATTTGTAGACTATGAAAATGCATTTGATTGTATAAACATTTCTTCAGTAATTAAAGCATTGTAATATCAAGGTATAGATCCAAGATATTGTCATATTTTAAAGAATATTTATAAAAATGCAACAGCAACAATTGGATTACATAATGATATTGGGAAAGTCAACATTGAGAAAGGTGTAAGATAAGGTGACTCCATATCTCCAAAACTTTTTACAGCAGTGCTGCAAGAAGTATTTTGTGGATTAAAATGGGAACCTAATGGAGTGAAAGTAAATGGACATTATTTAAGTTATTTCAATTTCACAGATGATGTAGTTGTTTCTGCAAATAATGCTTCAGAGCTGCAGGAAATGTTGCAGGAGTTATCAGATGAAAGCAGGGAATTAGGACTAAAGATAAATGTTAAAAAGACTAAAGTAATGTTTAATGGATTTGCTCAAAATATGAAAATAAAAATTGATTATGATGAAATTAGAAGAAGTTCACAGTTACAAATACCTTGGTCAGATTATTAATACAGATCGAAACATAATGGATGAACTTAATCATAGAATTAAACTTAGTTCGAGTGCTTTTGGTAGAAATAACTCGATACTAAAAGGAAATCTGCTTATGTGTTTGAAAAAAAAAGGTTATCGTTGTGTTTTACCAGTTCTTACTTATGGATCTGAGATTTGGTCACTTAATAGCAAAGCAGTACAGAGACTTCAGACTACTCAAGGAAGTATGGGAAGATGTATGTTGGGAGTAAAAAAGAAGAGATTGAAAACAAAATGTATGGATAAAAGAACAAACAGGTGTTACTGACCTCATTGAAAAAATTAAAAGATTGAAGTGTAGTTGGGATGGACATATTGGAGAAAAGATGATAATAGATGGACAATTGAAATTTTAAACTGGATTCCCAGAGATTGTAAAAGACCCAGAAAAAGACAACATGTGATATGTATGGATGAAATAAGAAAGTGTGCAGGGGTTATCTGGAGAAAAGAAGCTAAATATCGGAGAAGATGATTTCAACATGGAGAGACCTTCATTCTCTAGTCGATTGATAATGGTTTATGATGATGATGATGACTTTTTCTTCTTGAAATTCCATTTCCCCTATACTTACTTTTTATTCATCGTGTTTCGTGTTTCTTTTTCAATCCATTAAAATCCTATCTCTACTTTTTACATTCTAATTTTATTATATTTTGATGCTCTACTTTTATCTTTCATCTCAATTCATTTAACCTCATTACCATAAACAGTTCGTTTCTTCATTTATTGCATTTTTTTATCTCTATAAATTCTACTATACTTTGTCAATGTATTTTCTTTTTTATCGTGGAATTTCAAATTTATTTTCTTTTTTATTTTCTGATTACCTTGGAATTTCAAATCCGTTTTTTGGGAGGGGGTTCTGAATATCTTATCTCATTTATCTATTAGCTTTCCAATATCAAATTATATAGATTTTTAAAGCTATTACTAGTGATGTATGTCTTTTATAGTTTGGATTTCATTGTTTACAGGTTCTCACTCTCTTACTTATTGAACCTCTTGAATAAAAAAGTTTCTCAATATTAAAGTCTGTTTCGGTTTCTTAAATTTTGATCTTAGTAATCAATGAAAAATATCTGCCTTTTAGTTTTGTTTAGAACTTTGACTGATTATCTAAATTTCTACCAAATGTTTTATATATTTACTTTTATATTCTATTACACAAGTCTAAAATATATAACTAAATTTTATTTAAAGTCATCCTAAAATAATTAATACACTCGCCTACACATTTAGTATGCGTCATCATTCAATTAATAACTCTGTGATTAACATTACATTATTTAATTAATATGTTGAAAATTTACTTATTTGACTACCATTCCCATTTTTATTTCTATTATTTTAACATATGTGCCGAAGTTCTCTTATTTCATTAACTAAATTGAATTATTTTTCTACTACATACGTTTTTTTTGAATACACACATTCTGGCATTAAAGAATATAGTTATCACAAATTGCCTAATACTTTAGTTTGCGAAAAATTTAACTCAAGTAAACATTGATTGACATACATAAATCTTATTTCATGCATTTTTTGCTTAAAACAAATACATTCAACAAACACTTTAGTGATGATGGCAACAATTCGTATTACGTAAGAATTTTAAATCCAGTTTAATAGACATAAAAATTGATTTATACTATCCAAGATTAAAATACGTTACTTTAAAAATAATATTACTAAATTCCATCAGCTATTAAATAAGTAAATAATAATCTAAATGCAGCAAGGAATACTTTAACAATCATACAGTTTAATCTAATTTTGAGTAAACTTTAAAGAATTACCATTACAGGTTTGTAATATATTAGAGGTGTACCATCACAGTTTTTTTTTTTTTTTTGGGGGGGGGATAATTCGATTATTAGTGTTTTGATTAAAAGAATGCAGGTGACATTTTCTTCTTGGCAATATAATTTATTAAAAATGTGAAAATCTGAAAGCAGAAATTCAACAATTGGCATAAAGGTATATAAATAATTGGTGAAATAAAACTGCTAAGAAGTTACACACAATACTGATGGTCATATTAAAAACGTTTAGTTACATTGAAAATGAAATATGTGCCTGAAAAACGATTCTATTATTATATTATATTCATCAGTGAATTTTTTTATATGATATCATCGATATTTTAAACAGAGGGTAGTAACATTTTCATCATCTTTCCAATAATTTTGTAATGATTAAAATGGCATATTTAATGACATATCAATTTTATCATATTAGATAAAAAATATTTATCACTGTGAAAATAAAGCAGCTTCATGTGATATTACAAATGGAGAAGATGATATAATACCTGGGAGACAATTTAAAATACTCTATGGAGATGCTAAAATGACAATATTGAACTTTTTACAAATATACAGACACATGCTGGTTGTGCAAGCTTATCTTAGTATTGTTAATCTTCCATTACTTTAAACAAAAATAATAGACAATATTTTAATAATATTTGCAGAATACCACTACATCAAACGTATTTTCAAATACTATGTTGAATAGGTTATTTCCATTTATGGGCCAATAGCAATCAAAGTCTTAATGTGGTTTTAGTGAATGAAGAAAAAATACAAACAATTATTTGTTTTAAAAAATATATTTTATCCTCCAATTCCAAATATTGTTAATGTTCTTCAATTCACATTTCACATTAAAGCTTTTGGACCTTTTAGAAATTTCTATTGCTTCCCTTAGCAATCTCTGGTCATATTCTTCAATTTTGACACAATATGTGTTTCATTAAAATTGATATCAGGCTTCATTAATTTTATCTCCGAATAAATGGCTGATTAATTGGATTTTTATCTAATGTATTCTTCCTTTATATTTATTCTACAATTGGTATGTCCAATATATAAATATGCATAAACTTCATATGAAATTTCATCTAAACCATGAAACTCTAAAGGAATTTTCACTTTAGGGCATGAAAATACTTCTTTACTTTTGAAATGTCATGTAAACTGTGTGGGTATTTTTTTTTTCAAATGCCACCAATTTTATTGATTAAAC
Source organism: Epiperipatus broadwayi (assembly GCA_028023455.1). Taxonomy (NCBI): domain Eukaryota; kingdom Metazoa; phylum Onychophora; class Udeonychophora; order Euonychophora; family Peripatidae; genus Epiperipatus; species Epiperipatus broadwayi. The sequence goes on from JAQFVV010007676.1 coordinate 27,327, forward strand.
CTTTAAATATATGGCAGAATTGTTGTAATTTTTGAAGTATCAAAATGTTTTTTTTTCCTCTTATTATATAAAAAAGGCCCTATTAATAATCCTGTAATCAAAACCATTGTGAAGAAGTATGTTTTAGTAGCAAATCAATCTTGGAAAAAATAATCATGGAGTGGATAGATAATGGTTGAAAATGATTATACATATATAGGTGTTTGTATGAGTACAAATATGCATTGTATAATAAAACGAGTTCAATAATGCATTACATATATTTATCAGTATTATTTTACATTAACAATTAATAAATGATTAAATGGCAAACATGTCGAAAGTAAGTCAACATTAACAATTAATAAATGATTAAATGGCAAACATGTCGAAAGTAAGTCAACATGCGTGTTCTGGCTCCAATTTATATACTTCATTATTTCCAATTAATAATTCTTAATATAAATATAGTGAATAATATTATATTATCATTACATGCAAAATTATTATAGGAAATAATTCATAAACCTAGTTTATTTATCATGTGATTTCTTTCATTTGTACTTCATACCATTGATCATGAAATAGATATCACAGATGGACAATAGTGTATCTCATATATGTACAAATTGGCAAATATGAATAAAATATATCACTCAAATCTCAAGACTAGCATAGTGGATTTTTATTGTGTTTTTTTATGGAAAATAGAATGGATTTATATGATAGTATATGCACCTAATGCATAACATGATGGTTTGCAATTAAGAAAGTGATCTACTCTTCATATTTCAGGCTATGTATTCACAAGGGAGGCATTTCTACTTCTATGAAATATATTTTGAAAAATATCATACTAGCACCAATTCTTCTTTCATTGAAGCTGTCTTCACTTGTTCTAATTGTGCATTGTCTGCCTTAATTTAACCTAATAAGTAATCCTAATTTGAAGCCACTATTTTTAATATAGAGTGGAATTTAAAAACATAATGATTAAATAAGCTATTTTCCATCTTTATTAATAATTTAATTATAGCATCCTGTTTTTCAATGTAAACTCATTAAAATCAGTTACTAATTTTTTTGTAATCTTTTTATTAAAGCAGATTGTAACTTTCATCTGCATCTTGAAAAAAAAACAAACAATTCTCCAAAAATATGTTATAATTTTGTCAAAATCCAAAAAATCAAACAAAATTGTTTGTACTATAGATTTATGTATTTGAATTTTATTTTTTATATATTGTTTTAGCTGAACACGTTTCTCAAATTACAGGTAAGATTTTTTTTTTTTTAATTCAAATCCTGCATAATATACTCCTATATAAGATTGCAGTATAGTTTAGATTATTTACAACAATAACCATTCTTCTTCACATCACATCACCAACATTTTTGATTCAGCCATTTATCTATGTTACTATTATTAAAAATTTTGAATGGCATAAAATTCAGATTGTGAAAGTAACTCTCCATCTCTTGTTTTTTTCTAACAATATGTTCATTATACCTTTGTATCAACCTTTAATTATACAATGACATTATTAATGTGTTTTTCTGAAGGTAGTGATGATGGTGTTTTAGTTGTAGTTATATATTGGACTATTTTCATGATGTAATATGAGTATTTATTATCTTTAGAACAAAATTAACTACCTTTAAATATCCTGAATACATTCAACTGATAGTAATAGCACACATTTTAGAATATGCACAATATTTTGAGAGGTATTATTCTCCTTTTGGTGATATTAATTTGACTAGTTATATTACTAGCATAGTAATTGAACTTGGACCCTTATATGCTTGAACATTGAATTATAAAGTATTGCTCTAACAAACAGCCATCCTGCCAAATGCAACAGACAACAGTAATTTACTAACCTGAGTACTAATACTATTAGTTGAATGTATTTGGAATATTTAAAAAAATTATTGTTAATGACATTCAATACTTATATTATATAATGCAAATTGTCCAATATATAAATCCAAAGTCAATAATGTTTTTTTTTTTTGTTTTCTTTGTTATTTATGTATTTATGTTTATTTTTTCCATCTTACTTCTTTTTTACATCTCTCCACAATGTTTACACTGATATTGAATTTCTTTATTATAGTTGTATTAATTCTGCATGAATGCTGATTTATATATTGTGAAATAATGCATATAATTAATAATGATTCCGATTGGTATTAATAGTTTATATATATATATATATATATATTTGACGATTATCTATATATATATATATATTTGACGATTTCTTGAAATGAACATAGCCTATTTTATTTTATGTTTATTATGGCAATGTTCAATTTGAATGATTTTCATATTTTTATAATCAAATTTAAATCCACATTGACAAGAATTATTATGATCAAATATAACAGATGATGAAGGTTTATTTGCATCTATTCCAGATTTTTTTTTTTTTTTTTGAATTCTATTATATAATAAATCTTGTCAATAAGTATTTAAATTTGATGATGGCAAATTAATTCCGCATCTAAGAAATCCCAACTAGCTCAACATAAACAAATAGAATAAACTGTATGTCTACCTTTTTGGTAAATTGTTCTTAGTGATATAATTAATGAATTGCCTGACAAATGCTAAATTTTCAAGCATAATTAATTTTTTAATACTTTATACCAATTTAAAAATTCATTCATCATTTCTTCTCTGAATAAAATAATAACGCATAATATATCAGACACACATATTGCAAATAAATATAAAGCATTAAAACATATACATATATTTTACCATAAGCTATTTTTATGTTTAAGAAATTTCGGTTGTTTTATAATAGCATGTTGAAACCGCCGGAGGCTGTGGTTTGTTTGTAAACAAAGATATATATATATATATATATATATATATATATATATACATTATATATATATATATATATATATATATATATATAATGTTGCTGTGTCCATCAGGTTTTTTTATTATCACATTTAAAAGTAATATCAAATAATTTTTTTAACACACAAAAAAATACAGAAATCAAAAAAATTAAATTTAAAAAAGTATTTAATTTTTTGTTAATCTTTTCATTACTTATATTTTTTTGTGCCAGTGTATTTTTGTATCTATTTTTTTATTTTGTTTATCACATTTAAAAGTACTATCTATCAAATCATTTTTGAACCAAAAAAAGTACATAAATCAAAATTTAATTTTAAAAAATAATTACTTTTTATTCTTCTCATTACTTACATTTGCGGTTGGGTATTCTACGAAATCAGCTTTTTTTTTTTTTTGGTGTTATAAATTACAAATAAATAGATTTCCATTTAACGGTAACATTTACAACAAAAGCTCAAACTTAAGAAAGTGGGTGGGGGTTACAATTCCTAACAAAATGGAACACAACTCAAAGGTTGACCAAGTTTTTACCGTAATTACCAAAAACTTAAATATATAGAGCAATTAAAACCAACTTTTAACGCTCTTCAAGAACACCATGCATGCAGCTTCAAGCTTTTTTGTTTGATAACTCTTCCAGCAGTCAGAGAACTTTGACATTGGGAAACTTTCCTAATTCAGCCATTTGATGAAGCTCACAGTTGTTCTCACAGAAACGTGACTTAGAGTGTGACTTCATCCGAATTGTGCTTGCACCTACACTTGCTGAATTTTTTGAGCAGGAAATGTGGGCTAGGAAAGCATGAGACTCTGCTCATAATTGTTAGTAGACATTCATAGAAGATGGGAGATAGAGGGGCAGGTTGTCTTAATGAATATTAAAATAGTTTTGACAATCAGAATTCCAGCCACCCTCACACAATACTGTAGCTAAATGTGAAACGTGATCTCACATCAAAAATGCTTACCACAAATCTGAGCTGTAAGCTGACATGATACCTTCTGTGGCAGATTAAATGTCATGTTTCTGTGCATTAGCATAGAAATAGACACAGACACCCTGTACAATGGACTATTTTAGGCTTATGCATTAGAAATAGAACATTTAATAGTGGTCGGCCACCTAAACAGCATATTTATGTGTGCTATCATAAAACACCAGAATGTTCTATCATATATGTTCATTACACTAAACCTGCACATAAATAGTTTAATTTATATTGGTCATAGAGTTGATTTCAGTTGACTCTGGAGATACTTAAAGATTGCAATGGTTACTTATAGTCTATTATAGAAATCAGGAACAGGGAAAGGAAATGTTATTACCTATAGAATTTTAAATGTTGTGGCTTCTTTCTCTTTGCAGCTGCATGTATGGTTTACCAAATTGTTGGATTTTAGGCTTCTGATGCAGTCTTGACAATTATGGGTACATTTTACTTCAGGCAGTTAGACATTCATGGCAGCTAGAAATTATTAGATGTGCATGGCTTCTATCAGGCAGAATGCTGATGTTTTTGCAGATAAATGCTGGAGCTTGGTTGCATGCTCCAACTTCTCCTTAGCATGACATGGTATTCATTGAAAAATAAAAGTCTAATCGGTGCTGGAATCTGGATATGTGAATGAATGAATGATGAAATTGGCAGTCCTATTTATGTTATGTCATCTTGTTGTTATATTTTAATTAATTTTAAATCTGCTAATTGTTTTCATTGTTCAAAATTCATCCATTGCTTATGTTGATCAAATTTTGGAAAAGATGGATTTTAATTAGATCCGTAGTTTATGGATTTTAATTTATTAATTAGTAGGCATTGCTTATCCCATACCAATGCAGCTTATCAGTATATGCAATCTTGAAAGGAATTTTTAAATTTAATTATAAACTTTCATTTATTTTAACATTTAACTTTCATAATTTATTTACACACATACATTTATTTTCTTTATATTTAAAATCAACATCTATTCACACATCCCTTATTCTTAAAAAAATCAAAAGAGAGATTTTTTTTTTTGTTGTGTTTAGATTTCCTTTTTTTTCATTAATAGTTTTATTTTTTGACAGTTAAATTACCTATTGCTAACTGCATTTTATTTCACCACACCTCTTTAACTTTCCAAATACTACTTTTCTTAACTTAATGGAAAGTTTAATTTTTGCTAAGTAAAAATTTCTCACCATCTAATTCATAATAATGAACAAAATGGAAAACTATTTTTTTCTAGATTTACAAATATATAGAGATGCTATTGATTTAACCTATAAATTAATTTTTAAACCTATTGAAGAAAGTGTATATATTCATTTTAAATCACATGTTCCACTGAGGTATAAAATGGCAAGTCCGGAATCGTTTTTGCATCACAATGATAAATAATGTAAATATAAGTGATAAAATTTTAAATATAGAACTCTTTGCTAGTGAACTTTTAAAGGTTGGTTATGATAAAAACCAAATCTTGCATACACTAATTTCATTTAACAATAGGAAGAGAGTTTGCAGTGTTACCTCAGATAATAAAAAATGGATATCTATGACATTTATAAATAACATGCAATCTAAATTAATTAAGATTATATTTTTAAAAAAGTATAATATTTCATTTTGTTTTACTCAGAATGTTAATCAATTGATTCAAAATTCTACAAGTATAATTCTGAAATTGCAAAAAAGTAATATTATTTATCAGATTTCATGTGGATGTAATAAATTATATATTGGTGGGTGAATCTAGATATTATGTGGCAAAAAGGATTAAGGAAGCATCAGTTATTATATAATCAGATTAAAAATAATGTAAATAGGCAATAGTATTTTTGACCATGAAAAAACTTGTAATTACAGGTTTATATTTAATATTAATGAAATAAAAATATTAATGGAAGAAAGGAATCATAAAAAAAGGAAAATTAAAGAGACATTTTTAAGAGATAAATATAAAGATAATATTATTAATAGACAAGTCGCAAATACAGCAACACACAGCTTATAAAAATTTTTATGTAACACATAAAATTTGAACTTCATTTAAAACTGATGAAGAATACTACTTAATTGAAAGTGCCATTAAAGAATTTAGAATATTATATTTTTATCATTAAATTCTTTGTCTATATTTTACATATATTTTTTTTATAATGGGTATTATATTATTACACAAACACACACATACACACACTATTTTGTGGTCAATCATATAATTCTTCTATTTGTCTAAAGGTTTGTGATGATCATATTATATTAGATAAGATTTGTTTGACAATTTTTTCATCAATGAGTGAATGTTGAGTGTATAGAAATATTTTAGACTTTATTTAAACTTTGCAAATACAAACAACTTGTTAATAGTAATACGCAAATGGACAACACAAATATATAAAAAAAATTAAACTTTATTTAAACTTTCAGAATACTAACAAGTTATTTGTATTTGGAAAGTTTAACTAAAGTTTATTTTTTTCTATACATTCGACATTCACTCATAAATGATGAAAATAGTCCAACATATCACATCAAATATTATTGTTCTAACTCAGGTAAGTGGCAATTTATTTCAGATACATTCATGCCCACACACTGGGTAAACAAAAACTTACAAATAAAATATATTACTATGTAATGTTCAGACTACATTTTCTTTATTTATTGGTTTACATAAATTGCATGGTACTACTTGGTATTAAGCATCAGTAATTAACCTAAGACATTAACCTATAAAATATTTTTTCAATATAATAATATAACCATTGCATTGCACCATTTGTAATTCTGGGCTAAATTGTGGAGAAGATCAAGGTAATCTTAGCCCATGATGGTAAACCAAGCAATCTTACATAAACAATGTAACATATCATGCAAAAATAATTTTCTTAGTATGGGCAAAACTCTCCATACCTTAGTGCCACTCATTGCCAACCAGAATAATCAATGGATGCCAGAAGGTTTGTTCATAAAATCCCCATCTAGTGCCTACTCATCCAATATTCTTAGACTTGTTTCTGGCTTGTGGCCTTCGTCAGTGAGGAGCTTTGGACTTGAGAGCACTGCACCTAGATCTTAGGATCTAATGCAATCCAAAAGCAGCCATCTTTTATATCTGCTTTACCACAAAACTATGAGAATAAAACTGAAAACACAACTATTTTTTTTCAATCTAAGCTGAATAGCTTATATAGTCATATGGGTCTGAACTCAGTTCATCACTCATACACCAATCCTGCCTATTAGGATATTGATGACTATGGTTGTTAAAGAGCCAAAGACACAAAATTGTATGGATGCTGAACTAAGTTCAGACCAATATGACTATATAAGATATTGAGGTTATATTGAAAATATTATTGTGTTTTCAATTTTTATTCTCATAATAATGTATGTTAGTCCTTTATGGGATAGACATCAATGTTATTTTTATTACGATAATCAAAAGGGATAGTTTACTAAGTACTTGTTTCTAAACTTAATTGCTTATATATTAATAACTTTAAAGAGATGACTGTTTTAGTCCTATCACTAACTTAATCAACATTGTATATAATAATTATAAGGAGTGATTATTTGATGTTAACCTAATTTCATAGAACTATAATTTATAAAAAGATGACATGTTCTGAGATCAATCCATATTCCATTAAATTGAAAGAAATGCATTTTCTCATATGAATACAAACATATGTACACTATTAAACATTGAACAAACAACTGTTCATACATAAAACTTCCAAATTTGCGACAAGTATAAGTTTAAAATGAAGTAATATTCCAATGTGATTAAAAAAAGCAAAAAAAGGATATATGAAACATTTGTTTTGTTCTAAGCCTTATTTCCATTTCCTTTTTTTTAACAATTAAATTTGTAAATCATTTTGCTTACAAGAGAAAAGTTACCTTTTTTTTTTTAAATGAGTAATGAATTTTCCATTTAAAATATATATTCTATTTCAGTTTCACTATTACAGTTATTTTAGGTAAAGTATATAAAAATATTTGTGTATATATAAAAACAATTACTGATATTTCATTAAATCTTAAAATGTTTTATCTTGATAAATTACAACATACATACAAAACTGTTTATTGCTGATAATTGCCTTTTTATTACATATTTTATATATAGCAGCATAAAATGTTCTCTTTTTCGACTAATAATCTGACATAACGACTATAAAAAATGTTGGAATAATGTGCATTCAGTTTCAATGTTTCATACATTAATAATTAGAATGGTGCCAATGTTATTCATTTGTTTTTCCATCTATTTATCACTTGTTCAATCTTTTTTTTAACATCACTGCTAAATAATAATGTTCTATATTGTTATTGCCTTAGTTCTTCATGTAACCACAATATGTTAATTTAGTATACTACAAAAAAAATTGTAAACATTTAATGTATAGATTATATAAAAGCAAAATTCTTCTCTACAAAGTCAGTTAATATTTCAAGCTGAAAACTGGTAAATCCATTCTTCTGCTTTAAATGGTGAGCAACTGTGTTGGAGAAATATATATAAAACAAATATAAAAAATAAAAACAAACTCAATTAGTCTCTAACATAGCTGCTTACTGCTTAAAGCAAAAGAATGGATTAAACCCTCAAAATCATATTAACAAATGCAAGATGTTATAAATTAATATAATGCTTAGACATGCTAGTGCAGTGTAGTGTTGTAAGCTATTGAATACTCAGAGAGTGAGTTTGAACCCTGAGCCACATGGCTCTGGACCAAAAAGAAAGATTTATGAAGTCAGAGATGTTAATCATGTGTTTTAAATGAGGAACCATAAGATAATGAGATATTAGTTCATAGGGTTCGAACTTCCATTTAGATAGTTTAACATTTATAAAGGATCTGACAACAGGTAAAATAATCTGATATCTAATTTTCTAAAATAAAATGCATTTTATAGATGGATAATTATTGTCTGTGTACATTTGATTTTATACATAAATATTATTATTTCTAGTCAAGTCTTATGTTATGTTTAAAGGCAGGTAAATATTATTCATTTTACAAAAATACTAATCGAAAATCAAAAAAGGAAATTGTATTTTTATTTAATTTCTAAACAATATTATTTTTAAAAAGTATTTCAACACCATTATCATTTTAAAATAAATGAAATATATGCAACTAAATAAATGTTCTAAAAAGAAAGAGTGAAAAGATAATTATCAATTCAATGACCTGCAAACAAATATTTAATAAGACTAGATAGATTCCCTCTTTATGGTTTATTTTAAATTATTTATTACATTTTGATAAACAATTCCACAAATAATACTATTTCTCAACAAAAAAAGTTTTTAGGATGAGCATTGGCCAATAGAGGGTGCAATTAAAAGACTATGAAGATGGGTAAAGATACCATTAATAGGTGGCAAAGGAGTATATACTTTGTCAAGTCTTTTTTTGCAGATGATATCTTTTTATGTGCAGAAAGAAGAGAAGATATGGAAATTATGTTGAGGACATGTGCATGGGGGGGTAAAGAGATGGGGATTAAATTTAGTGAAGAAAAATCAAATATAATGATGGTTAATACATGGGAAAGAGAGGATGTAGTTTTTTTATTGGGGGATATAAAGTTAAGTGTGGTGGATAGATATAGGTATTTGGGAATCATCTTATGTAATCAGGAAAATTTCTTGGTTGAATGGGAGAAAAAATTGGTAAATGAAGCAAAGAAAAGAAAAGGTTTCGTAAAGAAACTAACAGTATTTTCATATAATAAATATGATGTAGCTAGAATTGTATGGAAGGGAGTTGCAGTAGCAGGGTTAACATATGGTAATGATGCATTATGTGTTAGTAAAAGGATTTTAGATTATTTAGAGAAAGTACAAAGGGAAGTAGGAAGACATGCATTAGATGCAGAGATGTGGACAGCAAAGGAGGCAATTCAAGAAGAAATGGGATGGTCAAGTTTCTATATGAGAGATGCAAAAAGTAAAATGAAAATGTTTGGTAGGTTGCAGTTTATGGATAGTAAAAGAATAGCCAAAATAGTGTTTAATTGGGTTATGAGTAAAGGGCAGGTAACAAGATGGGTGAGAAAGGTAATGTGGTATGCAAAAGATTTGGATAAAGAATTTATATCGGTATACTTGTATAGAAGGTGGGATGATTGTGTTAGGAGGATTGTTGAGTGTTATAGTGGTAAGGAATGGGATAAAAGAATAGAAGCATTAATAAAAAATAGGGAGTTGGAGAGATGGAGAAGTAATATGGAGGGTAAGAAGAGTTTAAATATATATAGAAGTAAACGGAATATTGGAAGTGAGTTAATTTATGATAATAGTAAGGAAAGTAGTTTATTGTTTAAGGCTCAAATGGGATCTTTAGCAACAAGAGAATATACATGTAAATGGAAAACTATGGGTGATTTAGCATGCAAATTGTGTAAGGAAGGTATAGAAAATATTAGGCATCTGTTGATTGAATGTAAATGCTTGAAAGCAGAAAGGGTACAGATAATTAAGTTATGGGAGAATAGGTATGAACAAAGTGACAATACAGAAAGTGAGTTATTAGTTTTTATGCTGGGTTTGCGAAAAGATAAGGGGGATTTAGATTTAAAGGCCATAGAGTTGACAAAGATTATGTTGTGGAAATGGGATGGGGCAGAATATGGGAAGACTTAGAATGGGGAATGGAAAATAAAGTGGCTAACAGGTTTATCTGGGCATAGTTGCTGAGATATTCTTGCCTTCATTTAAGGAGAAGCCAAATACATCACATCACATGACATTTTTTGAATTATTTTAATGTAGTTTAATTATGTGTTTAATTATTGGATATAAGTATAAAGTTCTTATGAAAATGATTGAGTAAGTAAGATGATCTTTATATGATGACTAATAAAAATAGCTGGATTAGATCTTAGAGAAAGTATTTTAAATGTAATCTTAGTATCATATATTTATAATGCTAATATCCTTTTTGTATGAAGGAATGAGTTGAGGTTTCTGGTTCTCTCAATTCATAATTCTGTTACTGTGTATATAATTATATTTTATTATAATGTGACCATGTATATCATTATATTGTGATATACATTATTATTTGAACATATTAACATTGTTATACATAATTGCATTTACTATTTATCTTTGTCTATTGTTCCTTTCCTCTTTAGAGGTTAATATATATATATATATATATATATAAACCTCTAAAGAGGATATATATATATATATATATATATATATATTAGTAAAAATCAGTCATATTTCAAATGATCTATATAGCTTGTATTACCAATATGTAATATATAAAAAGCCTGCTAATAGCTCTAAACAATCTTATTTATTTTATTTTTTTATGATAAATGCTACAAGAGAAAATACCTGAAGCTATTATCTATATATATGGTAATTTATTTTTAGCTGAATCAATTACTGAAGAAACAGGTTTGGTATATTTATGCATGCATTTTTTAAATTGTAAATTACAGAATTAGATAGATAGATAGATAGATAGATAGATAGATAGATAGATAGATAGATAGATAGATAGATAGATAGATAGATAGATAGATAGATAGATAGATAGATAGATAGATAGATAGATAGATAGATAGATAGATAGATAGATAGATAGATAGATAGATAGATAGATAGATAGATAGATAGATAGATAGATAGATAGATAGATAGATAGATAGATAGATAGATAGATAGATAGATAGATAGATAGATAGATAGAAAGATAGATATGTAGATAGGTAGATAGGTATATAGGTAAATAAGGAGATAGATAGATAGATAGATAGATAGATAGATAGATAGATAGATAGATAGATAGATAGATAGATAGATAGATAGATAGATAGATAGATAGATAGATAGATAGATAGATAGATAGATAGATAGATAGATAGATAGATAGATAGATAGATAGATAGATAGATAGATAGATAGATAGATAGATAGATAGATAGATAGATAGATAGATAGATAGATAGATAGATAGATAGATAGGATGAGTAATAGAGATGAAGATACACTGGGGTGATGGCAAATCATCATCACTGTCAATTCAATCATATTTCAATTAAATTTACCTTAAATAATGAGATAAAATATTAAAATAATAAAGTACATTATTAATATAAACGATATTAATGGAATGTTTAATTTTCTAACATATATAAAAATTATATATTCAAAAGAGCATGAGATAATGACATGCTGAGAGATCATATCAGTTAACTAGTTAAATTAACTTAAATTATTAATAACCATATATCACCAGCCTTATCAATAAGTATAAGTAATACTCAAAGCAAATCATCATAGATCATCATGAATAATCATCAATCAAAATAGATCAACAGTCAATCTTGTGATTGGATTTGAAATTGGTCTACTGGAGATCAGGTCAACTTTTCAACCACTGTCATTTTGTGGCAATATTTTAAATATTAATATGAATGCACCATCTTAAGTGCTAATACATAGAATATACAATCATAAAAACTAAAATGCTTGGTTATTAAAACAAGCTGATTATCATCAATGTTCTGAAAACCTATTACCATTAATATACTGGCTATTATCAACTTAGTTTATATTAAGTCTAAACTCAAATAAGATATAGTGTATCGGCTTTAAAATATTCTTTTTGAACTAACCAGATGATGATGATTGATGGGAATATCATCATCACTGGATGCCCATAAACATTTATAAAAATCCATTTTTGTATATCTGACCATTATGCATGAATTTAACTCAGATAACATAGCTCTATAACTATTACTATGATAAAGAGATGATACATAAGTTCTATTAAGTAGAATAATTTTGACAATGTTGTATACATTTATTAATAACAATTAAAAAATGATGTATCCTGCATAAGCTTTCTGATTTTTTAGTAATATACAAAATAAACATTATCACATTGTGATTTACATGATTGATATACAATTCAAATTTTTACATAGGAATTTGAAAAACCCTGTCAGCACATATGCGTGTGACTTAATTATTTCTCAACATAGTTGAATTGACATTTATTAATGAAAAAATGATTAAAATTTACGTATAAGTGTCTATCTGATAATTATTATTATTTGTATGCAAATGCACATTACAATTTAATGTTTGTATTTTAATTGTCATAACCTCCATTAAATAATTTAAATTTTAGTTAAATGATATAAATATCTAATAATAAATTACCTAAAACCCATATATATATATACATGCAATATGTGCACATATGTGTGGTACACTAATTGATTAACTTATAAATAAAGTTCATTATATATTCTATTTGAATTTATCAAAGTAATAACATTCTTACAAATGTCTTTCATAATTAATTCCATTTTGAATCTTTACATAAAATTCATATATACATGTATATATAAAAATATGGAAAAAAGGCAATGTTTTGCCAGGTAATTTTTTGGTTGATTATCAACATCTTTACATTCAATTTCTTTTTTAGACTAAAAGTTTTTGGAAATCTTTTTCTTTTAAATATTACTTTTGACATTTTTGTTTTTAATCAAAGCAAAATTATTATTTGTGTTATTATTTTTTAGTATTCCATTTAAATGATTTAAAATTATTTTATTTTTTTATGTCTATTACTATCTTTTTTTTGGATAAATTATTTTTACCCCCTTTCCAAATTAGATAGAAAATTTAAAAATAACACAAAAAGATAGAGTTTCCCCCCAACAAAAGAGGAGGAGTTTTCTTCTTTTAACTTGGTCCATGTCAGCTATCTATATGACATTGAAAATCAAACCACTCTGCCAACTACTTCTCAAAATATTTACAAAACATTTACTTTTCAAGGTCTACTATTAGCCAATTGTTACAAGAACTAACAGCTGACTAAACTATTTTTATCAACTTTTTATAAGGTGAACAGAGGCAATAAAACTCTATACTAGCAATTACTTTTATTTTTTATCTTAATTAAAGATCATTTTAATGATTTTGAAAGAAACTTTTACATTTTTATTCAAGTATAATATAAAAGATTTCTACATATATAGAAATTTACCAATTAATCAAAAAGATATCAAAATAGATAATAAAAATTGTTTACATTTATCAGTTCTATTTTAACATAAAACATGTTTGTTTTTAATTTCAAAATCAGAATACAATATTAATATTAACACATGTTTATATATATATATATAATAATAATATATATATATATAATATATAATATTTATAATAATATATATATATATATATATATGGTAATTATAACATAATCAGGCTTGGCCACTTGATGGTGTTGTTGGCAATCAAAAACAATACTATACAAAGTTCAGGGCTGTGTTATACTTTTAAATCGAATGGCTGTTTGGTTTTTTTTTTTTTTTGATTATTAAATTATTGATTGCTATAACTTTTTTTTCATGCCTTTTTATTAAAAAAGTTTTTTAATTTTAATTTTGTATTTAGTAAACAACAACCTTTTTTTTATTTTTAAATTGCTGTTTTTGGACAAAGCTGCTTCTCTGTGATGTCTATTTAGTGATGTATTTTGCTTCATTATTGGTAAATGGCAACCTTTTTTAAAGTTTTAAATCACTGTTTTTGGAAAAAGCTGCTACTCTGTGATGTCTATTTAGTGATGTCTTTCAATTAACTATTGGTAAATGACAACCTTTTTTTTATTTTTAAATCACTGTTTTTGGACAAAGCTGTTACTCTGTGATGTTTATTTAGTGATGTCTTTTGCTTAATTATTGCTTTCTACATAACAAAACAACTGTGTAGGGTTAGGGTTAGGTTTAGGGTTAGATTTAGGGTTAGTTAGGGTTAGTTTTAAGGTAATTTTAGGGTTATGTTTAGGGTTAGTTTTAGGGTTACTTTGGGTTAGTTTTAGGTTTAGTGTTCTGTTGTTTGTAATGCTAAAATAAAAGATATCAAAATTGTAACCATAGTCAGACAAAAGAAAAAAACTCAAACTTTTTTAAACAGCAAACACATATAAATGTCTTATTTACTTATTAAACATGTTTATAATATGTGCTTTCTATGAAAGTTACAAAAAATAATGTATATTTTTATTGGACAGCAGAAATACTCAGCTTCTGTTGTCGGCAACTGTGGAAAAAGTTAATCGCCATCCATTTTATCATCTATGTGGTATTTCATGATATCGGCCAAATTCTTTCTTATCTACCCTCAGCAAGCTTTTACACCTTACAAATTCTCTAAACAAGGGTGTGGCTGTTTAGAAAATTACTATAAATTCATGTTTATTAAATAAATTATAAATACAAATATTGTGTAACAGATAATGTAAAAATTTGACTAATCCAACTAAACACACATATATATCAAACTGTAAACGAAAGATAAGTGTGTGGATTCACAATAACTGTCGTGAAGCAGAAATAGGCCATATTATTTCTGTGTTACGCATAATAAAATGCCTTTTAATGGCTAAGACAAACGTAGATGTTTTCTATAGCCGTAATTTAGGCCTTGTAAACGGCATTTGTTAGTTGTTTTGGCGAGCCAGAATGTCATCAAGTGGTCAAGCCTGATTACATTATAAGTACCATATATATAATTTTATCTTGCTAATTGTAGTTATAGTTAATAGCATTTAGTATTTATTTTTATCTACTCTTCTATTCTTCTTAATAGTTTCCAATATACACATTTCCTTGTTAATTTATTTTCAGCTGAAACAAATACTGAAAAAACAGGTATAGTACATTTATGAACTAATTTTTAAATTTGCAAATTACAGTTATATATATATATATATATATATATATATATATATATATATATATATATATATATATATATATATATATATATATATATATATATATATATATATATATATCCAATTTTATAAATAAATATTTAAAAATACAATATTTAAAAGCTTATAAAAATATATGTATAACCATCACTTAGGAGTGCTTTCAACCAACTTGTGGCTTTGTCAACTATTGTGTTTAAAATGTCAGCTTTCCCATAATTCTATGATGTCAACTTTTCCATAATTCTGTGATCTTAATGTTTGCTGGTTGCCTATTAACCAAATGTTGCTTATATTTGCATATCAACATCACTTCTTTAATTTTCCTTTTATTATTATTTCTTTCAATTTCCAATATTTTTACATTGTTATATTTAAAATCAAAACCATATATACATGATTTTTTTGGGTCATAAAAGACAGAAGCTGATAAATTATCATTATTTTTAAAATTTTGTTTTGTATCTTGAATCCTTTTAAATAACAATAAATGTTCCTTTGTTCTTTTTTCCAACGTGCACCTCGATTCACCTATATATCCATGGCCACACCCACATGTCCCTTTGTAAATGATACCATTTTTATTTGTAAATAAAGTTTTATCTTTTGTATTGTTTATTAATTTATTCAATGTAGGTGGTGCATAAAATGCAATATCACATATTCCTTTATAAATTTTCTTAACGAAACTTGCCTGTTCATTTGAAATATATGGTATTGATATCCACAATTTTTTTATCAGAAGAATTAACACTTTTATTATTTTTATATTTATAAGTAAAATTTTTAATAGTATAATAAACAGAATCATAATTGTATCCAACTTTTAACAATTCATTATAATAAGTTTCAATATTTTTACTTTTATCAGATACATATTTACAAAGGTTATCATTTCTAAATAAAAAGGATTTCAAACCTGCCATTTTATGTGATATTGGTACATTTGATTCATATGGATGATATCCATTTTTTGCTATTGATTTAAGAGTCATACAGTAATCCAGTTAATCCTTGTTACTGGTTATCTTGAGATCTAAAAATTGTATATTCATTAAATTTTCATCTGTTTTAATCCACTTTAAGCCCAAAGTGGATTACAACAGATGAAAATTTAATGAAGATACAATAAAAGGCTTAAAGTGGATTAAAACAGATGAAAATTTAATGAGTATATAATTATTAGATCTCAAGATAACCAGAAACAAGGATAAACTGGATTACTGTATGACTCTTAAATCAATAGCAAAAAGAGGATATCATCCATATGAATCAAAAGTACCCATGTCACATAAAATGGCAGTTTTGAAATCCTTTTTATTTAGAAATGATAACCTTTGTAAATATGCATCAGATAAAACTCAAAATACTAAAACTTATTATAATGAATTGTTAAAAGTTGGATACAATTATGATTCTGTTTATTATACTATTAAAAATTTTACTTATAAATATAAAAATAATAAAAGTGTTAATTCTTCTGATAAAAAATTGTGGATATCAATACCATATATTTTAAATCAACAGGCAAGTTCATTAAAAAATTTATAAAGGAATTTGTGATATTGCATTATATATACCACCTACATTAAATAAATTAATAAACAATACAAAGGATAAAACTTTATTTACAAATAAAAATTGTATCATTTACAAATGGTCATGTGGTGTGGCCTGGATATATAGGTGAATCAAGGTGCACAGTGAAAAAGAACAAAGGAACACTTATTTTAAAAGGTTCAAAATACAAACAAAATTTTAAAAATAATGATAATTTATAGCTTTCTTTTATGACCATAATAAATTATGTATATATGTTTATTTAATAATAACAATGTAAAAATATTGGAAATTGAAAGTAATAATAATAAAAGAAAAATTAAAGAGGCGATGTTGATATGTAATCAAGCAACATTGGTATAGTAAGACAAACTTTAAGATCAAGAATTATGGAATAGTTGATACATAGAATTAAGGGAAAGCTGAATTTAAAGGATAGTTGACAAGGCCAAAGTTGTAAATGCCCTAAGTGACGGTTACCATTTTTTTATCTTTTAAATACGATTTTTAAATTTTATTTATAAAATTATTTATTTTCAAGAAATACAGAATTATTATATTATATATATATATATGCAACAAATGGTCACCAAATACACCATAAGCATATGTTTACATAATGTAGAGATATTCATTACGCTAACTTTAATTCCACTTTAGATCATGATTTCAAGCTATTTGCTATCATCAGTGAACGAAGGAATTTAGAACAAAATCTAAACACAAACTTGAGCGTTTATGAAACATTTTTATTCAGCTTACATGAATCTGTTAGAAACCTAATTTTCAAACTAGCATAGCAAGTCATATAGCTACATGGGCTATCTAGTAGACCCTAGTAGCTGCAATATATATATATATATATATATATATATATATATATATATATATATATATATATATATATATATATATATATATATATATATATATATATATATATATATATATTTTTGCTAGAAAGACCTCAAAGGTACATTTATTTAAAAAGTAAAACTGCTAGCTGTATTTATGCAACAGATGACACCAAAAAACATAACATATGTTTACATAGACGAGCAGTACTTTCTCAACTTCTCACTTTTTTTCAAGCTTTTGCTAATGAAAGAAGGATTTAGAAACTAGACTAAACACAAACTCTGCATTTATGAATAGTTTCTATTAGCTGAAGTGAATCTTTAGACTTAATGTCTTCAAACTAGCATACAAGCCAGATAGCACATGGATCAGATCTTAGTTAGCATCACCACTTAGTGAAGCCTCTGCAATATATGTCACTACAAATACCTAGGTACATTTATGAAAAACAAAAAAAGTAAAAACTAAGTTTATTTAAGCAAAATGGCTTCACCAAAAAAAAAGTATGTTTAAATCACTATCTCTAACTTTATTCACTTCGATAGCTTTTTTTATCATAGTGAATGACAGAATTTTAGAAACTAGACTAAACACAAACCTGAGATTTCTGAAACAGTTTCATGCTAAGAATTTTTAGAGCTCCAAACTAGCATAGAGACTGATGTTACACACCAATAGACTTGCAATATATATATATATATATATATATATATATATATATATATATATATATATATATATATATATATATATATATATATATATATATATATATTTCTTGAAACTAAAGGTACATTTATGAAAA
The DNA here is from genome assembly GCA_028023455.1 of Epiperipatus broadwayi. Taxonomy (NCBI): domain Eukaryota; kingdom Metazoa; phylum Onychophora; class Udeonychophora; order Euonychophora; family Peripatidae; genus Epiperipatus; species Epiperipatus broadwayi. Next base: position 46,182 of record JAQFVV010007676.1, read on the forward strand.
CAAAAAAATAAAAACTGCACTATTTATTCGATGGGTCACCAAACACTGCAACGTATTACATAAACGAGATGATTTTTTTAACTTTAATTCCTTTTAGACATGATATAAAGCTTTTCTATAAGTGAAAGATAGAATTTTAGAAACTAGACTAAACACAAACTTGAATTGCTCTTCATAAACGCTCAGAGTTAGTGTTTAGACTTTTCTAAATTTTGTTTAGGATGATACAAATTGCTTGAAATATGACTGAAAGTGAATTAAAGTAGGGTGAATGTCTGTTTATGTAAAATAGTGAGGATTTTTGGTAGAAATAAATAGCTAACTTTTTTTTTTATATGTACTTGGTTTTGGAATATAAACAACAAAGACCTGTAGTATGGCCTATGCTGGGAAGCTCTGAAGTATATAACACCGCTGGTCTGGTAAAGTAAAAGAACGCTAAAGTAGGAAGAATAAGAGAAGATAAAATAACAGAACTAATGAAATAGAGAAAAAAAAATAAGAAATAAAGGAAAAAGAGAAAAAAAAAGAAAAAGAAAGAAAAAAAAGGAAAAAAAAAGAGAAAAAAAGAAGGGAAAGATAGAAAAAAAAAAATAGAGAAGAAAAAATAAAAGAGGGTATAAAAAAAAAGGAAAGAAGAAAAGAAAAAAAGAAGAAAAAATAAATAAAAAGGGTAAAAATTATGAAAAAAAAAAAAAAGTAGAAAAAAAAGAAATAACATAACTTTGTTTAATAATCAAAAAAAACACACAAGAACTACAATAATACCTAATAAGAGATATTTATTATAAGATACTTAAATAATTAAAAAAAACAGTTTAAAAAACCATAAAAAAATAAATAGGCCAACAAAATAGGAAATAAAAAATAGAACAGCAAAAAAAATGTTCAACTTAAACAAAGGCAAAACCCATAAGTAGTACACCCAGCCAAGAGGTTTAGGCAAAAGGTGAAGTTGACAATATGTGACTTGAGAAGAATAAAATTTTTTGTGAAAGTAGGGAGAGATTAATACAGAATTTGGAAAAAGGCACTGAGGATAAACGTATATACGAGATTTCATGTAGAGAGGTTAAACACAAGAGTGGTTTAAAAGAAGATGAAAGGAGATAATAGGGAGGAATTAATACATTTAAAATAAGGGAAAAAAAAAAAGATGTGTTAAAATTAAGCCTACTAGCGAAAGGAAGGAGCCCAACCAGACCTCGTAGAGAAGTAAAAATTAAAGAAAAAAAACGGACGACTGCTTACAAATAAATACAAAATTTTTAAAAAAACAAATAAACTTATGCTGTTTAAAAATTTATATTTTAGATGGGAACCCAAGAATTTATATACAAACAATAAAAAAATATAAGCAATCAAAAAAAATAAGATTACTTACTTACTAGGGCCTTAAAATAAAATATCAAAAGGATACTGAGAACACAAAAAATGATTATATGAACCCACTTATAAACCAACAAACGAAAATTAAAAAAATAAATGAATTTTAAAATCAACAAAAAAAATAGAATATTTTAAAACCCATACCTAAAATAATAATAAAGACTAAACAAATGGATAAAAATAAAGGAAGACAAATTAATATACCAAAATAAATATTATATGGAAAGTATAGCACAACCTGAAACCTATGGCCTAAATAGCCAAACCTAAAAACCCAAAACTTGCACAACAAAAAGAACAAATAAAAAATCTAAAGGAAAAAGCACAAAAACATACAAACGAACTGAAGGAACCAAGAAACCCTCGGTAGCTATAAGGATAAAAAAAGGAAAAAGAGAGGAGAATAAAAAAATGAAGACAGAATACAAAAGTAAAAACAAAAACACAAAAAACAAGAAAACATGGAAAAAAGAAACAAAAAAGGAGAAAGAAAACAAAATTAAACAAATAAAAAAAAAACTCAATTCCAAAACAACAAAAAACAAACTATATACGCAAAAAAAAACCAAACAAAACAGTACTAAAAACAACTTACCAAAAAAATAAAAAAAAAAAAAAAAAAAAAAAAAATAAGAAAAAAAAAAAGAAGAAAAAAAAAAAACACCTCACGTAAAAACTATTTTCTCCCGTAAATTTCAAAATTTTTTAAAAACACTAAATTAAAAAGTACTTTTTAAAACAAATATAACAACATAGAAATATAAATAAGTTCACAAATAAAGAAAAGAAAAAAAAGAAATAAAATATTTTAATTTATTTAAAATTACCCAAACAAACCGAAGAAATAAAACAAAATAAAATAGGGGGATATAACCTAAAAAAAAAAAAAGTTTAAAACGATACCTTTTTCCAGCCCAGTCATACTGGTATTTAAAATAATGTTTTAAATCAACTTTATTTTTTAGAAAATATAAATTTTAATAATTACTTTTATTAAAGAACTTTTAAGATTCACTACACATATATTTTAAAACAATCAACAACTGAATAACCTTTAGATCCCTTTATCCACATTCCCCACCTACGTTCAATTAAAAAACAATAAAAACTATTTTTATTAAATTTAATATTCCAACAAACCACTGCCAAAACGATCTAATAGCGTAACAATATAACTTTCCATACCTGACTTTCAGCTGGAAAACTAAAATTTATTATTAACAAATATTGTGCAATAATTTTTTAAATGATATTTTATCAACCCATAGTAATATTAAAATTTAAAGTTATACCGTTTATTAAACCCATAAATATTTCTTTGAAATAATTTTACCACTTTTTTATTTATTTATTTTAAACAATATTGAAATTAAATAATTTATTTTTATACTTATATTACCTTGGGGCAAGACATATTTTCACATATGAACAGCTAATTGTTTAAAGTTATTTTTAAAATTACAACAATAGAATTTTAATGAATATTTAATCTAAATATTTTTTATAACGGATGTTAACTACAAAACTAACAACAAAATTCTTTTTAAAAAAAACTACAACATTTTTAAATTTATTACTTACTATCCAACTTAATAATAATATCTTATTATTATTCTTTAAACATTAGAATAGATTATACGATAGTTAGTTTAGAATACATTTAATATTACTACAAACTGACAACTTTTCTGATATCTTTCTTTTTTTAGAATTCAAATTATTATTTAGCATTTCCACCAACCTAACCATACTTTTTCAAATACTTAGACATAATTCATAATACAACAAGATTATAATCAATACAGATTATCTTAGTTTAGTCATTAACTAATTTAATTTTAATTTTTATTATTATTATTTTAAAAACAGGCAAGCAAACCAAAAGGTTAAGCAACAACCTTTGGCCCTTGGAACTAAGTGAACTTTAGTTAGGTACAATATAATATATATATATATATATATATATATAAAAATGAATCACCCCCATTTAGAATAAAAAACACCAAATAAAAACAGAAAATACTCTTTCTTTTCTACTAAACCATCCAATCTTTGAAGGTGCTTGGTTCTCAGGTAGAGAGCAAAATATCATTGGCAGCAAGTTACCAATAATATAAACACTCGGCTAATAGACAAATACTGACCAAACAAACACTTTATATTTTAAGATAAAATTTTTAGGCGCTAGTTAATTACATAGTAATGAACTTTTTTTTCTGATCAGCAATGAATCTAGTACCTGAGTCCTCAGCTAGCTCATCGAATTGCAGCTGTTTTAAAAAAAATCTCCGCCCAATCTAAGCTTTCTACTTTATATAATAATGATGATTTACCATACACTAAACTTTGGCATCCTTAACAAAACAAATCCTTATTCTTTAAGTTTTAATTGAACTATTTCTCAATAATAGTTAAATCTTTCTATTTCCACTTTATTAAAATATTATCTTAGCATAAAACACACAGTTTAAATTTAAAAACATAACAAAACATATATTTTGCTTTATAATTCAAACATGCACACTCTTTTTATTTTACATAAATGTTTTAATACATTATAATAACTAATATATATATGACATACTAAATTAAAATTCACACATACATGCACACAATGTCTTTGAATAAAGTTAAACACAGAAGCCGATATCATTTGTATTTCCCAGATATTATGTGGTAAAGTTTAAAGTTTTATTTATTTATTTATCACAGTTTTTATTTTAAAAAGAAAATCAAGAATTAGAGAATATTAAAACCAAAAGTTACCTAGGATTGAGAAATCTGAAATGACGTACATATAGCACAATGCATTTTCTAAAATTGTAATCTATGACCGGTTAGCGCTAACCTCCAGTAAATCTTTTTTGATTTCATGATATTATATAACCTTCATAAATGTGGTTTTAATTTCTCCTTATTTGTAATAATAAAAATACTTAATTGTAAATTATTAGAGAAAAAATATATAGTTAATAATAAATTTGGCTGAACGTTTTCGAGGAACTGTGCCTCATACTCATAGCCTTCGTGAAAATGTACTTAATATATGTAAATGAGAATATTCAAATGAGTTACTGTTACATAGCCCATTTTTTCGAGATGTCGAAGCACGTGTCTCTTCTGTTGATTGCATGGATGTCTCTGTTAATGTAGAATGCCTCTTTTATTTTCCTCCTGTAGTCGTTTGGTTCTGAGCATAAAATAACGGGGTTAGCGGGGATGAAATTGTGCCCTGATTGTTTAGTATGTTCAAAAAATGCAGAAGATGTACTGCTGTTCGTTTGGGCTCTGTTGAAGGTGTACCGATGTTGAGCCAATCTAGTGTTAATTGTGGCTTTCGTTTCACCATAATATGTGGCGTGGCATCCGGCTTGGGGGCAGGAAATGGAGTACACCACATGTGGGGTGAGCGCTGGATCAATGTAGTCTTTGGAGTTATTGATCAACCTATTAGTGTTGGGTGGAGTTCTGAATATTATGCTGAATTTGTTGCTCAAGGTTTTCGTTAGTTTGCTGGATATTTTAGGGATGTAGGGGACCGTTATTCTAGGTAGATTGGTGCGAGGCAATTTATCATCTATTGTGCTGTTGAATTTCATGACTTTCCTCCTAATGGTTTTGTATTTAAATCCTGCTGCTAATAGGTCTTTAATATAATTGTTTATATTTTCCTTCCTATGTGCTTCATATTTACACAAGTGATAGTTTCTAAACATAAATGCTTTGAGACCTGCGAATTTGTGCGATGCAGGTGATTTAGAATTAGGATGGATGCAGCTTCGGATTTCGAATGGTTTAACAATCATTTTGTAATCTATTGCGTGGCGGTCTCTTGACAAGGAAAGGTCGAGATATTTGAGTTCATTACTGTTTTCATATGTAATAGAGAAAGATAGTTTAGTTGTGCTTTGTAATTCACGTTGTATATTTAAAATATTATTTTTAGATGCTATAACGAAAATATCATCTACATATCGTATATATATGAAGTCTGGGTTATTGTTGAAATATTTTGGAATGATGGATTGCTCATATTTATTTAAGTATATACTGGATAACACGCCACTGATAGGGAGGCCCATGGGCCAACCATCTTGCATTGTGTACCATTTATCTTCGAAAAGAGTGAAAATATGGGAGTCAAGCCATGTCAGGAAAGCCATAATGAATTTAATTCTCTCGTTAGGACAAGATATTCGCAACAACTCTTCGTGTATAATTTGGATGAATGCTTTTCTATTGATTGATCCATATAATTCCTTCACATCCATCGTGGCCATAACAGAGCTATGAGAGATTTGAGATTTTTAATTCTGGAGATGAATTGAAAAGATGAATTTATTGTGTATGAGCCAAAATTAAGGTAATCTATAATTAATTGATTAACCAATTTGGCTGTATCGAAATAATGTACGCCAGCGAAATCCATCATCAATCTAAGCGGTTCGCCTGGTTTATGTTGTTTTGAATTGGCAAACATTCGGGGAGGTCTAGTGGCAGAAGGATAAATCCTGTAATACTCGGATTTAGTGATCCCTTTGTCCTTGAAAGTCCGAAGCACACCATTAATAAATTTATCTCGGTCGAGTTTGATGTTAAAAGTGTTATCATGTACCAACTTTAATATTTTAATTTGGTCATGCATTTTATTTTTGTAATCGGTGTTATTTAATAAAACAAAGCGATTGCCTTTGTCTTCTTTGAGACAAATGATGTTGTGTGTTTTGAAATATTGTTTAGTATTTAACACACTTTTATTCCATGCTTTGTCTTCCTTATCAATGAAATTGTTATTTAGTAGTTTAGCTATGTCTGTGATGATAGCGTCTCTTTGTGTGTTGTTAATGAGAGATGCTTCGATGTCTGCTATTAATTCACACTTAGGGGATGTCCAACTTCCTCCTACATATTTAGGTCCGAGAGATAAAATTTTCTTGATTTCGTATGGCGGTGTAGTTGAAGTTTTATTAACGAACGCGTCTATATTAATGCCGCAGTGGTTTTTATTTTGTTTAATAGATAAGAAATGTATTTTATTTTCAAATTTTACTATTTGAAATCTCTCAGTTTTACGCAACTTATCTTGCATCCACTGGGGGATTACGTAGTTCGCTGTCATTTTGTTCCATCTGAATGTTTGCTTTTTAAAAGCATCACTGCATCCGCGAGTTATGTGTGCCAAAAGTTGTTTCTGCAAATCATTCTTAATTTTAACATTATTGTAAATTGTTCTATTAATTTTCACCAAACAGGAGTTGGGTATGACATTATAATCCTTGCATTTAGAGAAGAAAGAAAGTCGTTGCTCGTATTTAATCATCGAAATTCCGCAGTTTAAGATCTGTTTTTCTTGACCTCTATTCATTATGTAATAAATGTGGTTTTAATTTCTCCTTATTTGTAATAATAAAAATACTTAATTGTAAATTATTAGAAGAACACTTATATACTAAAAATAAAATGCTCCCCCCCCTTATGACCAAATTAAAATGATTAAAGTTGCGTACATGATAACACTTTTAACCATCAAACTCGACCGAGATAAATTTATTAATGGTGTGCTTCACATGGGACCGTATATTTTTCAAGGACAAAGGGATCACTAAATCCGAGTATTATAGGATTTATCCTTCTGCCACTAGACCTCCCCGAATGTTTGCCAATTCAAAACAACATAAACCAGGCGAACCGCTTAGATTGATGATGGATTTCGCTGGTGTACATTATTTCGATACAGCCAAATTGGTTAATCAATTAATTATAGATTACCTTAATTTTGGCTCATACACAATAAATTCATCTTTTCAATTCATCTCCAGAATTAAAAACACTCAAATCTCTCATAGCTCTGTTATGGCCACGATGGATGTGAAGGAATTATATGGATCAATCAATAGAAAAGCATCCATCCAAATTATACACGAAGAGTTGTTGCGAATATCTTGTCCTAACGAGAGAATTAAATTCATTATGGCTTTCCTGACATGGCTTGACTCCCATATCTTCACTCTTTTCGAAGATAAATGGTACACAATGCAAGATGGTTGGCCCATGGGCCTCCCTATCAGTGGCGTGTTATCCAGTATATACTTAAATAAATATGAGCAATCCATCATTCCAAAATATTTCAACAATAACCCAGACTTCATATATATACGATATGTAGATGATATTTTCGTTATAGCATCTAAAAATAATATTTTAAATATACAACGCGAATTACAAAGCACAACTAAACTATCTTTCTCTATTACATATGAAAACAGTAATGAACTCAAATATCTCGACCTTTCCTTGTCAAGAGACCGCCACTCAATAGATTACAAAATGATTGTTAAACCATTCGAAATCCGAAGCTGCATCCATCCTAATTCTAAATCACCCGCATCGCACAAATTCGCAGGTCTCAAAGCATTTATGTTTAGAAACTATCACTTGTGTAAATATGAAGCACATAGGAAGGAAAATATAAACAATTATATTAAAGACCTATTAGCAGCAGGATTTAAATACAAAACCATTAGGAGGAAAGTCATGAAATTCAACAGCACAATAGATGATAAATTGCCTCGCACCAATCTACCTAGAATAACGGTCCCCTACATCCCTAAAATATCCAGCAAACTAACGAAAACCTTGAGCAACAAATTCAGCATAATATTCAGAACTCCACCCAACACTAATAGGTTGATCAATAACTCCAAAGACTACATTGATCCAGCGCTCACCCCACATGTGGTGTACTCCATTTCCTGCCCCCAAGCCGGATGCCACGCCACATATTATGGTGAAATGAAAGCCACAATTAACACCAGATTGGCTCAACATCGGTACACCTTCAACAGAGCCCAAACGAACAGCAGTACATCTTCTGCATTTTTTGAACATACTAAACAATCAGGGCACAATTTCATCCCCGCTAACCCCGTTATTTTATGCTCAGAACCAAACGACTACAGGAGGAAAATAAAAGAGGCATTCTACATTAACAGAGACATCCATGCAATCAACAGAAGAGACACGTGCTTCGACATCTCGAAAAAATGGGCTACGTAACAGTAACTCATTTGAATATTCTCATTTACATATATTAAGTACATTTTCACGAAGGCTATGAGTATGAGGCACAGTTCCTCGAAAACGTTCAGCCAAATTTATTATTAACTATATATTTTTTTCTCTAATAATTTACAATTAAGTATTTTTATTATAACCTTCATGGATTTTCAGCATAAACACTCCACTATTTTATTGGCTTTATCCTAACATGGTTTGCCCTCCAAACTATCTGCTGATATTATTTGCAGTAAAGACTCCAGCCAGCTGCATAATACGGTAGATTTAACAATGCACCATTTTGGTAGGTATAACAATTTATATAATCTTTGATTCGGTAATTTTAAGAAATATTTTGAAATATTTTATTTTAAAATATCATAAATAATAATGGAATGTTGAAATTTTAAAAACCGTTTTAACAAATGACAAAGTTTTGTTATATCCGGTGTTTATTATCTCATGAAATGTCTGTACTTTTCTTTTGCTCTGATTTTGCTTCTATTTTATTCTTTTGTTCAAAACTTTTACACACACATATATATTTTATTATAAAACAAAACAAATTTTTTTTTATTACTTTTTATTACAAACTAATAAAAAATAATATTAAATCATTTTTATTTCAAACATAAAAAAATTCTTACCCTCTTTAAAAGCATTTATTATTTATTTTTCTTTAACAATAAACCTACCTACCTTACTTTTTTGCTAATATATTTGTCTATCATACCATCATATTTACTTTTTCTTAATTTTATATTTAAATTTTGTTTCGTTTTTGTCTCCTTATAAACTTTTCTTTGCTTTTTTATGTTATTTTCGAGTACATTAACATTTTTTTGCATTTGTGTTATATCATTATTACCTGCCTAAAATCACATTCATTTTTAGTTGTTTATTTTCTTTCACTATGTTATTTTGTTGATTCATGAATTTTTAATACATTTTTATTTTCCCATATTTTCTTAAAATTTGCTTTTACACTCAATATTTTAAACTGGCAAAAAAAAAAGAAAGAATTCTGATTCTAACAATTATAATTTCTATTATAAGCCTTATTCATATTTGCTCATTTATAGTCTGCTCACAGCCATTTTGAATTCTAAGGATCATCTAAAATCACCATTGACACATCTATGTAATAAATTACATCAAATGATCAACACATGATCATATCACTTGGATATGTTAATAATGTTGTTGGGTGGTCCTTAGAATTGGAAAATTCGAACTTGGAGAGTATGCTCTAAATACTAAAAACTTCTATCATATAAAATATGAATTTATTATAATATTAATGGTGCAGGGCACCAAAGTATGTTGGAAATAGGGTGAATGTTTTTGAACTTACATAGTGTCATCCAAATAAATGCAGACATCTGATACAATCAAGTATCTAATTTCAAAATTGTAAAATCTTATAAGTACTAAAATATAAATGTTATTGTATGCCTATAATCACATGTCTAAATAATATAAAATCAATCAAATCAAGCTCATTATTTTGAAATACAAAAAACTTATAATTTCTAAAATACAAATTTTACTACAATATATGCCCATAATAACATGTTGCAATAATGTAAAATTTGACAAACCAACCTTCTAATTTAGAAATATTAATAGCTTATACCTTATAAAATATGAATTTTATTACAATATATCACTTTAACCAAATGTTAAAATAATGCATATTATTTTAGAATTAACCAGGTTTTTAGTGTTATCAGAAAGAAAGTGTGATGTTTTTTTTGTCACATTTAAGATTTTACATGAATATTGGATCAACACTTCATCTTGTAAGGTTTTTATGGGTCCATTAATTTAATACAAATCTATGTATATACTTACATTATTTTCTATCTCTTAACTTTGAAGTTAGGTTTACCACCAATAAATTAATATGGAAATCTTTAAAATTCTTTACAGATTTTATTATAGCAGAACCCCAGACATGCTTCTGGTTCATTTTCTGCTGTTTGAAAATGTGGTCAATGCACTTTGTGAATGAGTTTTTAGTGTTTCTATCATTGAGAATAATAAATTGCCCTAAAAGTTAACAGCTTGATTCGCGCTAGTGATGATATCAAAGTAAAATGATTTAAAAGACATAATAATATTTCAGAAGGTGGTGAGATTAAATTTTCTTACAAAAAGTTACTAAAATGAAATTTGGATCCTCAAAAGAAGATTTTTTTTTTCTAAGATTTTTGATCAAAATCTGTGTGTTATAGACATTTTCCAGTCATGTGATCTCATGTGAACAATGATAAATATTTATCAACCCTTACATTTATTTTGAAATCCATGTGTGTGACATGTAGTACACAGTACTTACTTTTGTAAGAAAAAATCTCATTTCTTAATTTATTAATTGTAAAATTAATATTCTTTTCTTTAGACAATTATTCTTTTGATTTATATTAAAATAAAATGTTATGTATTACTAATTGTAGAATTAATATAATTTTACATTTGTATTAATGTTTTTTCAACATTTACATTATTGCAACATGTGGTTATAGACTTATATTTTAATAAACATTGTATTTTAGAAGTTATAATCCTTTAGTATTTTGAAATTATAAGCTTGGTTTATCAATTTTACATTTATTGAACATGTGGGTTTTTAATTAATATGTTTTCATTAGTTTATTTATTTTTTTCTGTTCAAGTATTTTAAATTCATATTTTATAAAGTAAAATGTTTTTGTATTTTGAAATATATTCGTTCCTCCCATTTATTATATTTTGTATATTTTAGTTACCTGATTTTATCAAGTATTATTGTATGAAATTTGCACATTAATTTTTTAATGATTAATGTAAATTGTGATTTGATAATGAATGATCATATTGTGAATATATGTGGATTATTTTATATCATTTATCGCATGAATGTGTCAGCAATAGATTTGGGCGGTTTTTAAAATTCAAAATGTCATAAAGCAAACTATAAATCAGCACCCATATTTCAAAAATATAGTTGTCTTTTCATCTCACATTACTCTCACTTTCTTTTAAATTTATAAACAATAACTACTTATTTGACAATTTCTTTCTAAATTTGCACAGGTGATTTTTTACATTATTAATTACTTTATCTCAGTACAGATAAGCTTCTAACCATATTCTTTACTTCATTAGGAATATAAATTTATGTGAGACCCAAATTTTTATCTCAGAACAATAGGTTTATTAATTAAATTATTTTATTAAATTTTATTAGATCCACCATAACAAAAACAAATTATCATGGTATGTATTTTTCATCTCAATTTATCTCAAATTTATGGATTTATTTGAACATGCTGTTTTCTGCTTCCATCATTAACCTTCCTGTTTTAAATTTTACAAATTCATCAATAGAAAGCTATCAGTGAATGTGACAATAGTAGTTATTGTATTATTGACAGTATTTTTTCTTAATGATGTAAATTATCTCATGATCCAAAGGTGGAATCACTCAGTGCAATCCTTTAGAACAAGCAAAGCTAGATATTCTGCCAAGGGATTAAACCCTACATTTCACATTATAGTGATAAGACCGTTTAGTATTTATCTATCATAATTTGCACACATCCTATTGTACATATTGTAACAACAAGTTATTTTACATGATACTAACTTATATATATATTATTTATATATATATATATATATATATATATATATATATATATATATATATATATATATATATATATATATATATATATATATATATATATATATATATATTAGTCCAATGACTCTATAAAATGAAAATGCACTTAAAATATATTTATACAATGTATTATTTTACAAATGACAAAGACATTTTAAAAAAATACTAAAATCTGGATGTAAAATATTGATATTTTTATATAATATCAGTAGCCATTATATTTCAATAAGTGTAAGTTTCAAAACACAAACTTTGTGCCTCAGTTGTATAAGTTTTATGATATTCATAATTTTTCTATCATATTGGTTTATTGAAAAAATGCTTTGCTGTTTGTTGGTATAGATTTAGTGGGGATTCATGCTGGGAGAAAAATTGGAATAGACAATATTGGTCTATTAATTTCAAATTGATAATTACTCATCTCAACATACAACCATTTTTAATTTATGAGCAAAATGCATGTTTGAATGCTTACCTATTCTGTACTTAAGGTAATTCCCACCATATTTTTACATTAATCTTATGGTCAGCATGACTGGACTACAGATCATGAGAAACATTTGTATCTTGATGATAATAAACATCTCACAAACACTTTGTATGATCTGCCGTTCACAGATAGGCACTAAACTCAAAATAAAATTAATGCACACATAAAGTTGAGACCACAAACCACCACTACGTTTGCTAACAACATTTTTTTTCAATATCTATATAAGAAAAATATTATACAACTTATATTAGCAATGAAACATTAAGTAGTTCAATAGTAAAATTAATAAATACCTGATCAGTATAAAAATGTCTTCTCTAATTTTACTTATCTTATAGCTGAATATCATTTGCCAAAGCAATAAAAAAACAAATAGATTAAAAATTATTTATATAAGTTAAAAATACATAAATAAAGTAAATATTAAAATATATGCACTATGTAAAATAACTTTAAATATTATCAAATAATAATGTACATTATTTTTACAATGAATACAAAATACTGCCATTCTGTGTTTCTTTGAACCTATAATTTATTTTGATTTGTTAAATGTTTCTATTATGAAATTTAGCAGAAATTCTATAAAATTATACCAAACTAATAAGATGTGATATGTTGGACTACTTTCATCATTTATGACTCAATGTTGAATGTATAGAAAATTTTAAACTTTATTTAAACTTTCCAAATACAAACAATTTGTTAGTAATAACACATAAATAGACAATACAGGGTTAGTAATTACACAACGTTTTAAGTAGTATTATTTTTCAAATTTTAGGTGTTGCTGGCCTAAATAAAGTTTAAAATTATCTATACATTCAACATTCACTTATAAATGTTGGAAATAGTCCAACTCATCACATCTTATAATATACCATCATGACAAACCTTCAGACAAATACCAAACTAATGTTATATATATAAGTTAAAAGAGCACAGACTTTCACACGACTTATATATCCCAGCTCTATGTCATAATACTGATACACTTAAGCACACATTTGATGAAAAGATAAACAATCACCAATATAAGTATTTCATGCTAAACCAGAAATCATCAGTTGGTCCAGATTACCATCTCCACACATATATGCTATAAGTGCTCAGATATATATTAAGATAGGCAATATTCATACTTTAATGGACAGGCTTCAATCTACTCCACACTCCAACTCTTGAACTTTTCATCCAATAGAAAATCTGATTATGGAATGCTCAAAGACCACCATGAGGCCTGGATTCTTGTCACACCCATGTTGACCTAAGGTCAATCTGACCCCTTATGTACAGGACATAATCCATTTAATACATATACAAGGTATGGGCAGACATCTCTATAATGTAATAACTGATACACAGGCTTATTATATATCTGTGTCTATATATGTAATATATAGGGTATATGAGCACAGATTTTCACATGACACACCATTCTCCACTCTATCTCATAACACTTATATACTCAAACACACATATACTGAAAAGATAACAATCACCAATATAAGTATTTCATGCTAAACCATCAATCATCATGTTAGTAATAATAATAATCTTGACTCATTTCATTTTATTCTCTTTAAGGTTAAAAAGCATCTTTCTATTATGAAGAACACATTTACTTCTTATTTTTCTGCTATATAAAGAACTCTTTACATTCTTTGTACTTAACATAATAAAATCATCAAAAACATAAACATAAATAATATAAATCATAGTTGTCACATAAAATATTTGTTATAAAACGTACACATCATACACAATAGTTCATTTACTTATCATACATACTTTAAATGAAATATCACTTAATACATATGTTAATAAATGGATTAAATAACCCTCGCCAATGTATGACTTAAGCATTCTAATTCTGGCTGATAAATTAATTTCACTCTCAGTTACCACCCATGTTGACAAATATATGCTTATAAACATCAGAGCTACCAAGAATAGGTGGATTCATTTGGATTCATTCAATTGTTGGTTTTTTTTTTTTGTTCAACATTTAAAAGTTGATCAACATACATCTCACATGTGTGTTGAACGACTTTAAAAAGTTTAATTTTATTTAAATATTCCAAATACATTCAACTGTTAGTAATATCACATAAATAGGTTAGTATGTGCACCAACTGTTAGTCATATCACATCAAACATGTTAGTATATGCACAACCTTTCAAGAGGTATTATTCTTCGATATTCTTCAGGTGTTGATCATTTGACTAGAGACAATACTAGCATAGGATCCAAACCTGAATCCTTAGATTCTTGATTATTGAATGTTAAGGTAATACTCTAAGCCACTAAGCGATCCTCACACAGGAAATATGTAGTACTTTTCAGTAATTATCTATGAGTTTCTCATGATTTCTCCACTTTCACCTAAGAGCAAAGTTGATTAGTAGTTTCCATACATTATGTATAGTCACACTAGATTGGCTTGAGGAATTTTTTGCCATTGTCATGTGAGCAGCTTCTTTAAATTTTATCCTTGATATCTTTTCTTCTCTATCCAATATTTTAGTATTTTTCCAATCAAATTCTTAGATGTTCTTGTGACAAGACTCCCTAATGGCAACATCAGAACTACAGTTTAACAAAAACCTACACATCACAGAAAATACATAGCCTATACATCCAATCACACCAGAAACACAGAACATGGAGTTATACTATCATCATGGAACAGAGCACAAGATGTTTGTTCAGAATCTGGTGATTTGGGAAAAATATTTTTATAAAACAAACTATTATGAAAAATGTTTATCCATTAGCTGTTCTTAAAAAAAACATTAAATGGACAGCAAGAATATCCATCAAGAGAAAAGACAATTATTCACACTATAGTGTACCGATACATTCCAGGAATAGCTGGAAATTAAGAAAAATATGCTATGAATATAATATCAGAGCAGTTTTCCAAGCCATAACACACTATGGTGAATTCTAACATCTACAACGCCTAAACTTGAAATGCTGAAAAGAAAAATAAACTGCATCTATGAAATATCATGTGAATGTGGAAGATCATATATTGGTGAGACCAACCATCCCATTAAAAACTGCTTGCAAAATCATAAACTGATTATTAGAAGAGATAAAACAGATGTGTTTAAGGTAGCATACCTTGTATGTACCAATGAAGATGCATTCTATTGGGAATTGGATAGAGAAGAAAAGGTACAAAGAAAAAAATTAAAGAACCTGATCACATGACAATGACAACAAATTCCATAAGACAACCTACGGTGTCTATACATAATGTATACAAACCACTAATCAACTTTGCTCTTAGGAAAAAGTGGAGTATATGAAATTTCTAGCTGCTACTTTTGACAGGCTGGCTCAGTTGGTGAGAGTGTTACCATAAAATTCAATAATCAAGAATCAAAGGACACAGGCTCGAATCCCATGCTAGTACTGTCACTGCTCAGGCAGCAACATCTGAAAAAAGGGGGTATTTTTCTAAAACATTGTGTATATACTAATGTGGTTTGCTGTGACATTACTAACACATGGTGCATATATTAACGTGTTTGCTGTGATATTACTAACAGGTGAATGTATTGGGAATATTTAAATAAAATTAAACTTTTCTAAACACATATTAGATGATGGAAATAGTCCAATATAAAAATACAATGTAAACTCACACTTTTTATGATCAAGTTATCTTTCCATAGTCAAGATAAGAAATGTTACTATTCTTTCAATAATCATTCTTTACTTATAAAATTTACATGAATTAACTATCTACAAATAATTTTTTGTAATCTTTTATTATATTATATTATATTATTATTTTCCCTTTTTATAAACTGTCATTTTAAAATAATTGTTTCATTATATTTAGTTTCAGCTGAGACTTTTACTAAACAAACAGGTATTGTACTTTTATGAATTAATATATAAATGAATACTTTATAGAATAACCATATATTTATGCACATATATATTCTCAGTTACTATTATTATGTAATACATAGAGTTGAAAATTATAGCTATTAGTGTACTAATTTAAACGAATAGTTTTACTACCATGTATAAGATAAACTATAATTTTAGAGAAAAAAAAATGTAATGCCTTTTGTTTTTATCTCAAATTCTTTTTTGTCTAAAAGAATTTTGTATTGTGTTTTGGATTGATTGTTTTGTTTACTTAATAAATCAATAATAGGTGGGGTACTGATTTTTATGTATTCATCATCATCATCATCCTCAACCATTATCAATCCATTGCAGGATGAAGGCCTCTCAAAGTTCAATCCATATTGTCCTATCTTTAGTTCTCTTCTCCACATCACCCATGCACACTTTCTTATTTCATCCATCTATGTCACATGTGTTCTCTTTATGTATTACATAATATTAATTCCTAAAATGTTAATATTTACATATTTCATTATTTCAGTTGTTATTGGCATGGTGGAAATATACATGTTTTGCAAATATCAATTTAAATAATATTAATCGATTTAAAATTTACCTCTAAAGTAATATGATTGGTTTAAAAATAGTCCAACTTTTTTTCCAAAGTGCAGAAAATCATTTAAAATATATTCGGAAAAGTAAAAAAAAACTCATTTTATTTTCTCATTTTTTTTTTTTGTTTTTTTTGTTTTTGTGCTTTGGATTGATAGAATCTCTATGGGTTATATATATATATATATATATATATATATATATATATATATATATATATATATATATATATATATATATATATATATATATATATATATATATATATATATATATATATATATATATATATATATATATATATATATATATTACAGCAATCTTAAAAAACATGATAGCAAAGGATGTGAATGTACATCTTCCATTGGCTATCCTTTTAAATTGTCTATTGCAATAGATGATAAGCAATATGATCCTACAATTTAACTTCATTTTTTTTTAGATATTCGCAATTTTTTTTAAATAAAAAATGTATGTGGTTTAAACATTGAAAATAAAATGTAGTATAAATAACAACTGAATACCTTTAAATTTAATACCCTAACTTTGATAGTCACATTGATTATCCAACCATATTTTCAGAATATTATTAACAACAAACATGTATAAATACAATGAAACTCTATCCATTTCAACTATATGTTCTATTTATTAATTTATACTTATCTATCTTACTGCATATTAAGGCATTTTAAAAATGAAAAATCTTTATAGCAATTGTCCAAATCCCTCCTTATCTTCTCAAATATTTGCTCCTCCATTTACCCATTATAAGCTCTAAATAAAATCAGGACAATGCATCACAAAAAGGCGAAGTAATTGGATATTTTTAACTACATTTTGAATGAGAGAGTAAAATGTACAACTAGTCTTAAAATAATATATATATATATATATATATATATATTATATATTATATATATACTAGTTATATATATTATTTGTTTATATATATATATAATGTGGTTTAAGTATATATATATATATATATATATATATATTACTTAAACCACATTATATGATTCCAAGAGGTAAATTTCAATAATTTACGACTGTGACTTGAGAAATATGATAATGAGCTGACGTCAAATCAAAATCACATGTTGGTAATAAAGGGTTGGAAAGAAGTGGAAAAAGAGTTTTTTTTTGTTTGTTTTTTAATAGAATATGAGAACTAGACAATATTTGTTATTAATATTACAGTCCAGCAAAGAAGAAATATTTTAAAGAAAAACACCATTTTTACTCTTTATTATTCTATTTTACCCATTTTCATTGCTGATGAGAAAAACAATGGAAGTTACATTTTATTAATGCAATTTGGTAAGGCATAAATAATAAAAATATGAATTATTTATTTAAATATTTTCAACTGACTTAGATATATATTCTTTGACATGTGTTCATGGCTTGATTGTCACGAGTGCAAAGTGATTTCCAGCCTCTCAATTTCTTTCAGTTTCAACTATCTGCACTTCGCAAATTAAAATATTATTTGACGTTTTAGGGAAAATTATAAACTTATCATAATGATAGAATTCAATTAAACTTATAATCAAATCACAAACAGTAAAGACTGCATATGCTGATAAAGCTCTCAAGTTTATAAATTAATAAAATATGAATAGAAATTTGGAAAATAACAAATTGTGTCAATATTTAAGAAAAGATTAGTAGATAACTCATCATTATTTGTCTTATATATGTAAATGTTAATAATGCATTATTGCTAAGCCAAATGGCATAGGGTCTGAGTGCCTTTTTCCTGTCATTGAGTTGTGAGGTTATTTTAGCCAATGATATGCCTGATGCCCAAATAAACATGAACAATCTAAAGTTAAAGAGAATCCATTGTGATTAAACTTTGTTAAAGGGAGAGAATGTAATTACACAACACAGAGTCTATATAATATCCCATCACATTATTTTAAAATTAAAATAAAAGATCATAAATAAAGATTGATTTATTAAAAAGAAAAAAAAACTTAACTTAAAAACTGATATTTAAAAACTGTTTAACGTATATATATATATATATATATATATATACGTTATACATTCCTGAGGCTAAACACGTGTATATATATATATATATTGAAACAGTAAGATTCGTATTCGAATCTTAAGTTTCACCTTTTTCTGTCGTCTCTCACTGACCGGTCTATCCCACCCAAATTTAAACTTTTTGGAATCGAATTGTGTGTGCAACAATATTAAAAATGTATAAATATATGTAGAATTCAACATAAACACGCACACATTTCAATCTCAAATTAAAGGCAATAAATACGGATAAAATAATATAATTTAGATTTCTTTCAGCTAAATAAATTTTGTGTAATATTAATCATTTATTTTAAATTTTATAAAGATCGTATTTGTTGCTTAGTTTAAATTTCGTTAAATAATAATTCTAATAAAATCTGATGCAATAATTAATTAAAGTTAAAATAATTTTATTCCCTTTTGTCTTTGAAAATTTAAAAGCATCGGTCAGTGACAGATAATAAATTAATTATAGCAAAATTCCAAAAGAATGTAATTAACGAATGTCAAGAAAAACAAACAATAGCACAGCAAATTTCTTTCTAATTAAAACCAGCAGAGCATTGATTATCCTGAGGGCAAGATAAATAAAACCTAATAATATCTCAACAGAAAAATTAAAAGATCAAGATAAAAAAAGGAGGCCATCTTAGACTTGCTGGAGACTTGAACTTGAATTTTAGCTTTGCTCTCGAGTGGAGCGTCTAAAATATCTTAAATAAATTAATACTGCAAGGTATGACCGAGTAAGCACCGAAATTATTCTCCACCGGGAGATGGCCCACTATATGCCGAGTTTCACCTTGCCCCACGTAAAAACACCAAAATGATCTGCTGCCTGAAATAAACAAGAAAGCCGCTGCTGTTAAAAAAACTCAATAAAACAACATGCACAGGACAAGAAAGAAAACTTCTAATTACGAACAATCTGCTATTAAACCAATGGACGAAAACATCTTATAAAACAGGTACCTGTGTGTGTATTCCAAATTATAGAGTACTCAAGTAATAATAAGCTATAGCTCATCTCCTATTAATTGTATAACTTCTAAAGGTTAAAATTGTAATTTTGAGAAACTAAAATTTGAGAATTCATGTAATCTGTAAATTTCTCGCATAATCTAGCTTACCCTCCCTCTATCACTTCTTAGGTGTGTATTTCTTAAATCTACATTTCATTTATAATTATCATTGAAATATTACCTTCTCATAATTATCTTAGTTTTAAAGCTAAATCCATAATCGCTTGAACAGTGAATGCGTGTCGAATTATCATTAATATTTGCTTTTATAAATAACTTAAATTTCATATAAATCTACACGCATTCAAAGAATCAGTTATTGTAATGCAGGGTCTACTCCTCCGTAATAGCTGGCATACTCGCTGTAATAATTCCCTTTTTAGATATTTTTTTATTATTAAATGTTAATGAATAATTATGTCAATTTCATTTCTTTGAGAGTCACCAATTTTCTTTCAGTCAACGGTGAT
>JAQFVV010007677.1:0-66675 GCA_028023455.1 Epiperipatus broadwayi
TTTACTTATACCAATACATAATAAAACCAAATTATGTGTGTGCACGTAAGTATTGTTTTGAAATTCAGTATTATCTTAGTTAAATTTAACACTTAATAAAGTAAGCTTATAAAAATGCTTATAGAGGAAGTTAGTATAAAAAAATATAATAATTTAAAAATTGTTTCAATTAAAGCTGTTAAATTTTGGAAGGAGATAAGATTACATAAAAATAATTCCAAATTTTGGAAAAGTAGAAATGTATAATTATATTATAATTAATTGATACATGATTAAATCTATATGGAATAATTAAAGTGATAAAAATAAATTAAATTATTAGAAGGTTTAAAAGTCATATAAATATAAAATAATGTATATATATATATTAGAGGAAATGAATCATAAATAAGAATAAAACAAAAGATTAATATTTATAAAATTATTACAAATATATAAGAAGATATAGTTAAAGGGCTCATTAAAAAAGTTGTATTCTTTAAAATCCATAGTGTATAAAATTGTATCTAATGGATTATATAATTACATATAATATGTATGTTTGTTAGGTCATATACATTTGAATATTATAGATCTGATGACTACTCCTGGATGTTTGAAACTCTAAACAAATTTAAAGAAATAAATTTTATTAGATTGCATTTTAAAGTGATTGATAAATGTGTAAATAAAAGTGTAAATGGTATTACATAGTGAATTGGGTGGCATATTATAGATCACTGAGGGAGGCAACAAAATCTATTTATGCACTTTTGACTCTTTAAATAAAATAACTTGTGAAATGATATTGTAAAACTTTTATACAAAAATATGATACAATCATAACTTATACATTTGATCTACACCAATGCAGTTTAAATATTGCACCACCATGGTCCCTTAGGCAGAGAAGAATAATGCCCAGAGGGCACCTGTGACCAAGCCAGAGCTATATATAAAATATATAACTGTGGCCACGTTTAAAAGGTAGATATTCTTGGCTGCAGAATTCAAGACCTATCATTCAAAGCACTTTTTTGTTTCGGAGTAAACTCTGGGCACCAGTCAGTTACCCAAAGATAAATGATGCACTTTAAATGATTGGCAAACTAATTCAGTGCCTAAGATATCCCAACTAGCTCAATCAAAAGGATAATATAATATACTGTTATTTTCTTTAGTGGTAAAAGAATTGATTGACAAGCATTAAATTTAAAGATAATTTATTTTTAACTAAGTACTTATTATTATAACCTTTAAACTACTTTTATAAAATCTTAATTAGTCGAACAATGATATTCTATATAAGGACCCTACACATTCTTAATTCATACAAGAAAATATAAGATAACATGAAGCATTAAATAAATACATGAAATTAATATAAGATATCATAAAGCATTAATGTATACGACATTTCAATAACACGCATATCAATAATTCATTTTATGCAGTTATAGAATTTATTTATTAAGTGACTCTGGGAGGGTTCAAATTATTGCAATGGCTACTTTAATATCAAAAATGGAAATAAGAAATATTATTCATTACCTATAGGATTTGGTCATTGATTTCTTGCTGGCTCTTGCTTCACATGAAAAATCTTTCCAACCAGTTGGATTTGAGGTTTTGTGGAGGTTCCTATGCTTACTATTTTGTGACACTATTCTTTAAGATAGTTAGATATCCCTGGTGGGTTTTCAAGTTGTTAGGCAGGCATCACTTTTATCGGGCAGGCCGCTGTTTTATCGGACTCAGGCTGGAGCAGGGTCATATGATTCCAATGATTGTTAGCACTACATTATCCTGGTAAACACTGATTGATTGACTGATTGACTTAACTGATTAAAGAACTGATTTAATCTGACTGTCATCTCAACTGATTGAACAATGAAAAACCAGACTATTTATGTTATGACCTAGTGACTTTGTTAATCCATTGTTGGAATTCATTCATTGTTTTTGATTACATTCTTTTGATAAGATTTTAATTCTGTTTTCAATTGGTAGCCATTGCTAATTTGTTGTTTTGTGGATTTTTTAATTAGTAGCCATTGCAAATTCTGTTTTTATATCACTTATGAGCATATACAATATTTTTTTAACTTTTTATATATCATTTTATCAACATGCACACATTTTACTACACTTCTTTATTTTTAAAATCATTCACTACTTATGCATGTATATATTTAAAATCGACTCATTATTTAGTTTTTAAAAGAGAGTATCTTGTATTTGATACTGTTATACTTTTAATTTTTTTTAAGTTAATTTCTCTCACCCTTCCAATTACTTCTTAATACATAAAACTATGAATTAATTGATTTTTAGCAAATTGTTTAAAAAAAACTCTTTAAACTTCTTTTATTAAACTTTTATCCATTTCTTTAAATGAGATGTTTTTATTTCAATCATTTACGGACAAATTATTCTGCAATACTTTTATTATTTATTATCAATTTTAAACTTTACATTGTTTAATGAGAAATTTTTATTTTTTGATAATTGTAAACACAATTTTAATGAGTGCTCTCGGTAGCGTTACAATAGATAATAATCTTTTAAATATCACATTATCACCATTTCATGTGGTTATACATGCTGCTAATAAGAATACCAAACTTTCCATTCACTAGTGCCACCATGTGCAAGCTTTCATAATCAATGGATGCAGGATGTTGAATGAATAGGCACTAGATAGGGATTTTATGCACAAACCTTCCTGCATCCATTGATTACAAAGACTTGTACTTGGTGGCATTATTATATGGAGAGTTTGGTACTCTAATTAATAATCACTTATATACTTTTAATATCTTTATAATCATCTTAATGAGCATTC
The DNA here is from genome assembly GCA_028023455.1 of Epiperipatus broadwayi. Classification (NCBI taxonomy): domain Eukaryota; kingdom Metazoa; phylum Onychophora; class Udeonychophora; order Euonychophora; family Peripatidae; genus Epiperipatus; species Epiperipatus broadwayi. The sequence goes on from JAQFVV010007677.1 coordinate 2,825, forward strand.
AAGTGAGCATCGGTAACAAATGCAAACATGACTAAAATCCAATTTTTACAAAACTTCACTGGAATTGATTTAATAACAATAATATGAAACTATAAATATACTCCAGAAATCTCAGAATATTGTCCAAAATATAGCCCCATATGATTCAAATATAAACCAATCTGATTTAACTGAATTGGAATGGCATCAAACTTTACCCCTAAAGAAGTTAATAAAAGTATTTAAAAAAATCGGAATTTGATCATAAAATAAAATGAATCATTTATCAACATCAAAGAAATGAAATTTCCCTTCTCTTAAATCATCAATGCTAATTATATATCAATCAAATTCAATCTCTACAAATTTACTATATTCAGACCTACTTTGATAGTTAACAATGGATCAAAAACTTCATCTAATATATACACAATGATGGGAAAGCAATAAATACCAAAATAAATACAGGTAAAGCAATATAATATAATATAATGAGCATTACTATTACAAGTAAAATAGCCAAAACTATTTCAATTCATTGTCCCATTAATAAAAACCAAATTAAATCTTTATTTAAAATTAACTTAATTATTATAGTACTTAAAATTAAAAGTAATAATGAATGATTAAGAAAAAACATTAATTTCTCAATTTGTGGATAAGATGCATTCTGAAATATTAACTTATTACTTGTAAGATCATACGATGAAATTCTATGTTCTCATTCTAAAAATTTAACTGTCTTCTCTGTACAACTAGACTGTCAAGCTCCCTTCAGCCATCTGTTCTATCTCATACAACTGATATATAAGACCACACACATGTGAAAAAGATAAGTGATCACCAATGTATGTATTTTGTGCTGAACCAGCACTCATCAGTTGGTCAGGATCATCATCTCCCACATATATATATAATCGGTGTTTGATTTGTTATCAGATTTTCAATGGTATGGTTGGCCAAAGAGTTAAAGAGTAGAGAAGATTGAAGCCTGTTTGTTAAAGTTGGAAGATTTGCTATTTTAACATAAACTGAAAACTAATTATATGTGTGTGGGAGATGATGATTCAGAGCAACTGATGAGTGCTGCTTAAGCATGAAATACATATATTGGAGATCATTTATCTTTTTCATAGGTATGTGGTAATGTGTATCAGTTGTATAAGATAGAGCCGATGACTAAAGGGAGCTTGAAAGTCTGGGTTCAAATGACCATTAATTACATCTAGTTTAAAGTATATATACTATATTTGTATTTAAATATTAATTATTCATTTACTAACTAATCTTTCTCAAACAATAAAAAGAAAAAAAACATCACACAAACTAGAGAAATTATTCTTACAACTGAAGAAATGATATTTCATATACAGATCTGGAGAATTCGAATATCAATGAGATATTCCAGCTAATCATAAGGAAAAAAGTTATATTAACCCCTAAAAATAATGAAAAAAAATCTTTAATCAATTTGAATTTTTGTTGCTCTAATAAATGAACTATTTAACCTCAAAATAGCAGACATTATACCTAATGAGAACACATAATGAAAATGTGCAACCATATAATACATATCATGTAAAACAATTTTTAAAGAAAAATTAGCCAATGTTACACCAGTTATTTCACCGATTATAAACAAAAAAACCTCACAGTTCATAATAAATCATATAGGAAATATTTCAAAATGTATAAAACAAATAAAAGTCACAAATAATTAAAAACAATACAAAACTTTTCTTTAAATATCCTAAACAGATGCATGGATTATTAATATTCTAGAGATGATTCAATAATATACACACACATATATAAATAACAGAAGTAAATTTCTTAAATATGTTACCAATTTTCTCTATTTTAATATTTGCTGATTATATAGAAGAATAAGCAATGCAAATATCATATTAGAAATTAAATTCTAAAATAAAGACTTTTAATTAATTCAAATTTACTTTGATTATGCTCACAAGAAAATATACACCCCAAAATTTAACTTCAATAAGTTATTATTTGCCTCTTATGCTTTTACCACTTTCCAATATTTGATCTGAACAAAATATCTTATAAATTTGTTGCTATTACCAGATTTCAATTACCTTAATGATTATCGAAATTAAATTAAGAGACTGCAAACCTCTCGCGCTCATCACTATCTAACAGCCAATCAGATCGATATAACATATTAATTTATTCATTTTCTACTTAGATTATCCTAAACAACAATTTAAAAAATGACTTAATAAATTTATAATAATGAGTAATTTATGCAGGGTAGGTAGTGTTCATTATTTTAAAAAATTATAGGAATAATGATATGGGAAGTTTAGCCTTCACAATTAACTTTTTGATTTTAAAACTAAAATGATTATAATAAAGGATTTCATTAAGTAAATTAAAATAACTAAACTTAACCTGCATGATAAATGTTAATTTTAATGAAAAATGTTAAGAAACAAACAATATAAAATAATAGAATAATATAAAGGCTTTAGGAAGAAAAGAAAGCTCATTTTAAAATTTAAAGTAAAGTTTCAAAAGATTATAAAGTTAAAATGACTTTTTTATAAAGTTATCTAAGATACAGTTTAGCATTCTGTAGATTTTGACAGCAGTTTGATAATTGCAATGTCTATTTCATGTACATTTTATTAAGTGTTAATAAACAGGCAAAACTCTCCATACAGTAGTGCCATCCTGTGCCAACCAGAGTAATCAATAGATGCCAGAAAGCTTGTGCATAAAATCCCCATCTATTGTCTACTCATCCAATATCCCCAGACTAGTTTCTGGCTTATGTGCTAGCATAAGAGATGGTGATCATGTGATGTTTATTAAGAGTTCTTACATTATACAAATTTTTTGATTTAATTTGAAGTGCTGGATCTTATGGTTTTTCTTAACTATTTTTATAGGGTGTTCAGAAGGTTGAAGTGTTGATTTGTCATAGTTGAGTTTTTCCATCAGTGATAGTTATTTATAATACATTGATATATAGTTGCTTAGATGCTCCTTATATCATTCCTACTGAAGATGACTCTATGCACAAGGCCAACCTGTATAAACTAGCCAAACATTTGAAAGCTTCTCAATACACTAAAAAAGTTCCTATCCATTGCATATTAACTTGCAGTTTTACTCTGATGGCATTGATAACCAGCAATAAGCATAAGATGAAGAATAAGATAACATTGACCATTAACTTATAATGAAATGCTAATTACTATAAAAAGTCATTGTAGCAAAATTCTATTTCTAAAATAGTGAAATATTTTTAACAAAAAAATAATATGTACATCACAGTAAAATTAAAGTTCACATCTAGATTAGACATATTAAAATTAGTTCATTATCCAATCCAAATTTCTGGTTTATCTAAGTTTTAATTATATTGTGATAAACCTTTAACATATCCTGTCTAGTTTTAGTTTAAAATTCATTAATTAAAACTCTTTAAGAAAATCTTTGTCTTTCTTAACATGGTATTAACATTTTTTTTAAAAAAAAATTTCTCCCTCTTAAGATAAAATTATTATATCAAAAGTAAATTTTTTTTTTTTCTATACCTAAATTGAATGTGTGTGTAGCTATAAATATTTGTGGAATTTAGATAAAATATGATTAAAATCTTAGTTTACAGCATAAATGATTGTATTATCTTTTCTTGTTAATGTATCTTTTAATTACCCTTCTTTCTTGCTAGATACGGTAGGTACGATAAATTTGAAATGGATATTTTTATTTCCATATATATATTATTACTACAAATAAATAAATAATTGCAGAGATATTAAATATCTCTGTGCTATCTTTTTGTAAACATTATTTGTTGATGACAAAATGATTAATCTTCACACACATTTTGGACATCACCCTTAAAAGATAGCCTTAATATTCAAACAATCAATATAGCAGTGTTATTTTTGATCTATTTTTATTTAATTTACTATTTTCTAACAGGGTATTTGGCTGATGAAATCTTGCAATTCAATTTTCATCCACTTCCCAATCCAATTAAAACTCTATGTATTTCCAATGATAATCAATTTTTTACAAATTATAAATAATTTTAGTAACAAAAAATTGCAAAAAAATATAGAAATAATTTTATATGAGGTTCTATGTTTTTTATGATAATATTACCTAGCAGTATTCAATTTTATCTAACCTTAGTTTCGGAAACTACAAAAAACTAAACATTATAAAATACAAAAATATTTTTAAAAAATTTGAAGAAATTATTTTATTTATATAAATGCACTAAAAAATACAAAAATAATTTTTTTTTAGCTTTCTCACAATGCTTGATATTAGGTGATTAAAATAAAAGGGTATGACTCCATGTTTAAAAATATTTTTATACTATTTCTCAACATGAATGCTATATGCTTTGATTTTGGTTGCATAATATTAAGAATATGCTGAAAAAAAGAAAGGCAAAATTCTCCATACAGTAGTGCCACTCAGTGCAAGCCAGAGTAATCAATGGATGCAATAATGTTTGTGCATAAAATCTCCGTCTAGTGCCTACTCATCCAATATCTCCAAACTGAGTGGCACTACTATATGGAGAGTTTTGCCTGTTTTAACAGCTTGAACAAGTATAAGAAATGGTGATCATGTGATGTTTAGTGGTTTAATATGCTGAAAGACAAAAGAAAACTTAATTTTTAATCAATTTACATGAATAAAAGTATTTCAAAATTGTTTTAAATATCCTACTAGGCACAATTCAACATAAAAATTAGAACACTCAAATTAGAGTTATATTTAAAATAGACTTATTTATAACAGTTTATATTGAATTATCAGCAGTTCTTAAAACACCTGATAAAGATAAAATCTGAAACACACATCATGCAGGGATTGGTCAATTATTCAATCAATTAAAAACATTTAAAAGTTTTAGCAATGCCATAAATGGTGCATCAAAATTTAGTCTTTCATAAATTAAATATATATATATATATGGCATCCACTTTTTATATCTGAGACCTATCAATATTATAATTTTTATTTTATTTACATAAATATTTGAAAACCAGGCACTCTTCACAAACCTGGGAGCTTAATTGTAAGCGTAGATGATTTGAACTCAGATTTTCAAGCACCCTTCAACTATCCACACTATATCATACAACTGATACACATGACCACACACATGTAGAAAATATTAATAATCACCAATGTGTGTATTTCATGCTAAATCAGCACTCATCAGTTGGTCCAGATTATCATCTCTTACACATATATAAAATCAATGCTCAGTTTATATTAAGATAGCAAATCTTCATACTTTAATGGACAGGCTTCAATCTACTGCAACCTCCAACTTTTCAGCCATCCATATCATTGAAAATCTGATGATGAAAACTCAAATGGCAATAATATTAGCATCAGCATGGGATTTGAGTTTTCATCATCAGATTTTCAATGATATAGATGGCTGAAAAGTTGGAGGTTGCAGTAGATTGAAGCCTGTCCATTAAAGTATGAAGATTTGCTACCTTAATATAAACTGAGCATTGGTTATATATATGTGTGGGAGATAATCTGGAGTGACTGATCACTGCTGGTTTAGCATGAAATACATATATTGGTGATTATTAATCTTTTCTACATGTGTGTGGTCATGTGTATCAGTTGTATGAGATAGTGTGGATAGTTGAAGGGTGCTTGAAAATCTGAGTTCAAATCTTCTATACTTTATTTACATAAATATCACTATGCATATATAAATATACACAGAGGCTAAATTCTCCATACAATAGTGACACCAGTGCAAACCAGAGTAATCAATGGATTCAAGAATGTTTTTGCATAAAATCGCTATCTGTAAATAAATATACATTTTTTTAAAAAAATGAAATGAATATAATACAAGGGAAAAAAAATTATGAATAAGAAAATTGGTATTTGATAAAATCAAAATAAATATTTCTCCTGATAGACCTCAAATTAATAGAATATAAGTATCTGGCACTAATATTCCTATAAGAAACTACTGTTATATTTTGAATCCACTTTGTCAGTTATAACAATCTTTGCAAAATTTGCTGTTTTTAACTAGTATGTCAAGATGAAATTTGTTTTTCTTGTGAAGATAATCTGATTCACAAGCTGATGTATATTATTTGTAGGTTTAGCATGGTCAGGTTGTCATTTACGCACTTAGACTTGCCTATAATGCAGTTTCATGATCTCTGTTCCATCTCAAATTACTATCATGTTTTTAGATGTCCAATGAATTATGGCATAAAAAATTAAAATCTTATAAGCCAAGTGGATCTGATCTTTCTAGACATTATTAAAGTCTTATCAACCAATTCATGGCAAGCCATAGTCATTGCCATGTTTCATATATGGAAATTAACACCAATAATTTGTATAGATGTGTACAAAATAAAGTTAATGATTGTTAAATCTATGGCTATAGTGGCAGAATGTGAGGACTTAATAAACCACCAGTGAACCTATCTCCTGATTGGAAATCTCTACAACTTCAACTCTGACATTTCACTAATAGTTAGTGTATAAATAATCTCAATGATACCCATTTTAAAATTCTTAATGCTATTCAGATATTTTCTAAAATCTTGTTTTAATATTATTGCAAGTATATCTATTGTCATTCCTTCAAAGCATTTCTGTGGTTATAGGAAATTGTTGATAAATAGTGAACTCTTTATAATACATGTGTTTAACGTAACACACGCGCCCATGATAACTTAATTTGAGCATCAACAAAAAATATAAAATAATGGAAATTACAAAAAAAAAAAGACAATATAGTTATAAATCAAGAGAAAAAGAGAGCAAGAACAATCACATGACTAACATATATAAAAAAAGAAAATTGCTGATTGTGAAATGACATATTCTGGTGCTCAGATGAAGGGTATGCAATTTATGAATCCAAATTTACAATTGTTTTTTTTATTTTTTCTTTAATACTTTTTTAGATGGTTGGTAAATAAACCAGTTTGTATTAAGCCTTTGGATATAGTTGGACAGTGGATAATAACATACAAACTGTGAATATGGTGAGTCTTAAATGCATGGCAGTACTTGATCATCAATGATGATAGTTAACTTGTGCGTTTCAGCTTCTCAATGTAATTTATTCATGCATATCAACTTACAATGCATTATAAACTTTAATGAGACCTTATATCACTCAATATTAGAACTTAAGATTTACTAATAAGACACATCAAACCCTTTGTTTTTCTTCATGTTTATAAGTGATACAATATGTATTCATCAAGAAAACTTAGAAACTTTGTCAATGTTTAAAAGCAATAACCTGTTTACTTGTCAAAAAAATTTTCATAATTCCCAATGTTTGTCTGGAAGATGTGATGTTTTAATAGCAACTCTATGTTGTACTATTTCTATCAATTAATATTAATTGTTAAATATCTTTAGAAAAATTTTAATTTTATTTAAAGTTTTCAAAAATATTCAACTGTTAGCAATGGTACTTGGTTAGTAATAATACAACATTTTGAATGATACTCTTGCTTCTCCAGGAATTGCTATTCTGACCAATGATAATACTAGGATGGGAATTGAGCTAGAGACCTCTATATTCATGATTATGTAAAATGTTCTAACCAATTATGGTTTTGATAGTACCACTTAATTGATTAAAGATGTCACTTTAATTTTAGTTTTCATACATTTAAAATTTCCTGCTTTGATTCCCAGATTAGTACAATCATTGATTAGACCAGAACAACTTGAAGAATAGAGATCAATATCACAGAAAAAGTTGTGATAATAATATGTATGTTATCACTAACAGTTTAATGTATCTGTAAAGTTTAAATAAAGTATGAATTTTTCTAAAGACACTTAACAAGTAATATAAGATGATAGAACTAATCAATCACAGAATTGCCCAGTTTTATTCTTAGTTAAACATTTTCAAAAAACAGTGAAATACCATAAGCATTTCTGCTTTGTTACTGTCTATATATATATATATATATATAATGGACAGAAAAAATATCCAGTTTTCTATAAAGATAACTGATAATAAAGTAAATAATTTTGGGCTTAGTGTAAAGTTTGAGTCATGAATCCAAATGTTAAAGATCCATGAAGCTATGAAATGTAATTTGGTTTTATCACTTCTGGAAGTTGAATGTCATTAATACAATCTGTTGATCAAGAAAGCATTCAATTACCCTTATTCTGTAGTATTTGGTGCAGTGGTAAAATAACATAAGTGTGAAGATGTGCATTTTTTTATGCAAAATGTCAGATATCTTCCAGATAACAAACAATTCAACTATTTTTCTTATTTGTTTGACGTGAGTGTGCCTTGTTCTTTTACATGAATTCTGAAATCTCAAAAAATATATGAAATGTCTAAATATTCTTATAGAACATTTTGACTAAATTATAACCCTAATCTTGTAATAATGCTTTCACATACATGTTTTTTTTTTAAATATGAAAGTGTTGATGGCATATACAAAGATATTAGACATCATTGCTCTTGGAAAGTTGATAGATGGGTTTGCAAACATCAGTTAGAACTAGCCTTCTTTTAATATATGATGCAAATCATATATTAAAAGCTTTTTCCATGCTTTCACTAAGAGTGCTCTTATATGGTAGAGCTACTTATCTAAACTAAAGTGAATCTACATTTTATGACAAGATTAGTTTAACAACAACAATAATAATAATATATTTTTCTAGACACAAAAACAATGCAATACAATATATTATTCTAGTTAATCTTTCAAAATATCTGAATTTATAGACCAATAACACAATAAAAACTACATATAAAATAAATTGTCTATACATATGAAAATATAAATTTATGTGATTATTTAATTAAAAACTAATCCTTATATTAATAATTATACTATATTACTTGTGATTAAATACTCAATTTTAATTATGTCTAAAATTTAAACCATTTTAAGAATATATTAAAATCAGGAATTAATTAATTTAATTTTTGATAATTATTTTATTGTATATTTTAATATATATAAATAATTATTTTATGTATATTTTTCATTATGATAATCATAAATATATATTACAATAACAAATTAAACAATCACTTTCTTTTTAAAAAATATTTATGTTCTCCAACATTATAAATAACTTCACAAACTTCTAACTTCTTTTCAATAACTTTATTTCCATATATATATGAACATATATATATAATCACATATTATACATTTCCAATGTTTTAACTGTTTTTTTTCCTCATTACAGTCATTTTCAAGGACCTGTAACAAAAAATACATATCTGTACATAATACTCTAAATACAAATCTCTTTCTTATATTAAACATTAACACATCAAATTTACAATAGCAAACATATTAACTATAGTTATTATATTTTACTTACACCTTCCTCCCTCTTTTCCCTTTATTATTAAACTTTCTTTTTTACATATTAAGTATAAATTTTCAAAAAATATTAGAAACCATCTAAAATACCAATAAACAAAATACTATTTAAATCCATTTGACCCACCCCTAATTACAAATTTATTCCTCCTTATATCTAACTTCCATATCAATTATCTATAATTCCTATCTATACTTTTGAATCTATTTAAAAACTAATGTAAATTATATCTCTATCCTTTAACAATTTACTTAAATACTATTTAAACATTCCATATTAATTACATTTTATTTTATATTCTTATCTAACACCATTAATCCTATTTAAAACAGGTTTATATTTTTTTATATAAAATATATTTTTATCATCCTTTCTCTATAATTTTTAATATTTGCCAACATTCTAATATCAAAATTTTTATGTCCAAATTCTTTATAATGATATATACATTGGAATTTCTATCATTAAAATATTGTTTAAATCTAGTTCCATTTTTTGTTGTATCAATATATGAAATATTTTTTCCCCCCCTCTTACAATTCAAACATTTTCTAATATAAATTTCATTTATTTTTTTTTCATTTCTTGATATTCTATTTTATTAATTAAATTCTCTAAATTAAATTTCTTTTCATATATATGTTTAAGAATTAATCTACTTTCCACCTTATATAATTATTATTTATGTTCTTCATAATCTTTTTAATCTCAAAAAATGTACTTCTTGAAACATTATAACTACTATATATTATATTCTTTATATCTTTCTTATTATTCCTCTTCCTTATTATTTGTGTAATATTTTTATCACATAATTTATCAATTCCTTTAACAGAATAATTTACATTAGTTTTTAAATAGATTTAAAAGTATAGATAGGAATTGTAGATAAAATATTTAAAGGAGAAATAAGAATTGTAAATAGGAGTGGGTTAAATGGATTTAAATAGTATTTTGTTTATTGATGTTTTTTTTTTTTTTTCCATATGTCATAGCATCTGCCGGGACGCGAACCCACACCCGTCTGCAACCAACTACTTGCTTGCATGGCGGCTGCGATACCTCTCGGCTAATGGTTTCTAAAAATTTTTTGAAAATTTATACTTAGAATGTAAAAAATGAAGTTTTATAATAAAGGGAGAAGAGAGAGAAAAATGTAAGTAAAATATAATAATGTATAGTTAATATATTTTATTATTGTGAATTTGATATGTTAATGTTTAATATATGAAAGAGATTTGTATTTAGAGTATTATGTAGAGATGTGTATTTTTTTATAGGTCCTTGAAAATGATTGTAATGGGGGGAAAACAGTTGAAATATTGTAAATGTAAATGTGATTTTATATATATATGTTCATATAGTTAATATATAAAAATAAAGTTTTTGAAAAGAAGTTAGAAATTTGTGAAGTTATTTATGATATGACAATCATACTTATATTTATTTTGTATTTCAGCTCTGAAGAAAACTGTTGAATAGTCAAAACTGTCAGCTATTTTGGAAGATTAAATAAAATGAAACATTACATTGTATTTTATTGCATGCACAAAAGAGTATGTGGATATTATTTTTTTTAGATTTAATACTGCAGAAAAGCTTGCAAAATAAAAGGGAGAATAATAAATGATGAAATTCTAGCTTTTCTTTCTTTGCATCAATATTTATCTTTACTACAACTCTAAAAAAGATAAACATATTATTTTATGTCTACTACTTGGCTATGGTTTTATTCCAAGCTCTATCAACTGATACTGAGTATTGAAGGATAATGGAGGATCGTATTACTTTCAACAGTTCCACATTTAATGTTTTTAGAAACGCAGTACATCATTTATATTTATTGATTTTCATAGAAAAAAAAACATTTATTTATAAAACAGATAAAAATATAATAATTAGGGTATTTGCAACTTCTCAATGAAATATAGGTACTGCTACATTACTATCTCCAGGGCTGAATGGCTAAATTCTTACAAATACATTAATATTTGAATGTAACATGCTCTAACCCTGTTAATCACAATTTTGGAAGAATTAGCTGATTTATTCCCTTTATGATATTCATTTTTCTTGGTATCTTTCTTTTATTTAACAAATTTTGAGATAAAATATTCTTATCAAGGAGAAATTGTCTTTAGAGTCATAATCATCGGTGGGATAATTGCCTCTCATTATCTAGGTTGGACTCTGTCTTTTGGATCGAATCACCTGACAAGATATTAGTTTTCAAATCCACTATGTGGGGTAATCATATCTTTATACAAGTTAAATTCTAGTGATCCAATGTCATGAAATAAAATTTGCAAATTAAAATAAAATGAATTATATAAAATTTTATTTAATAAAAGATACAGAAACAGTCGAATCTTAAAAAATTATAATTATTTACATTATTTACATTTATCTTTTTATTTACATATTAACACTCCTGGTTTTGATATTCACATAACAACTTCTAGAAATTTTCTCTCCATGTGGTGAATAATAATAATATAATTCTGAAAACTTGTGACCAAACTCATCTTTAGTAAAGTCCACATTAATTACCTGAGTAATAAAATTTTCAAGTAGTTTTTATGTTCCCAAATTTTGGTGAAGTATTTTGATTGCTAACATTAAAATTTAAAACAAAATCAGAAGTTTCACATTTTTCATACTCAGAGTCATAATTTCTCCATACTGGGTAAATCAGAACAAATGAATATGAATATTTTGCAAATAAAATAAGAAATATACACAGGACATAATAGGTCTCAGTAACAAGAATAGTACTTTAACATTAGTTTAATGCAAATAATGAATATATGCAATGAAATTAACATACATATTTCAAACTGAATATATTCATATAAAATAACTTACACATACTGTAAAAATCTTATTCAGAACTGGTCTGAGAGTAGTGTAAACAGCATGGGTAGCAAAGATCCTCCTAACATGAATGGTCTACATCTTTTGTGAAAAGCAAAATATAAATCAAGCTATTTTATCCACTTACTAATTTTAAAGAGACTTTTTTTTTGCCAAATCTTTGTAATTTTTAGGCCCTGCAATTATAAATATACTGATTGTGTGGTAACACATATTTATAAACTAATAGAATGTATATAGGCTTACTTAAATGTTTCATAATATGCTGATCATGTTAATGTCAAATATGATAATAATTAATTGAAATTAAAATATTCATCAGTTTTTTTTTTTTAAAAAAAAAGAATTATTTTGTGTTATATTAGTGTATTGATTATACTCTGATTCATGTTGTAATTATAAATATATGCAAGTAGGATAAATTTTTTTTAATATCTAATAGTAAGGAAAACCAAGTCATATATCACATGACTTAATTAGCTTGTATTTACAAATGTAATATAATGAGCATGCTAATAGCTCTAAACAAGGTTGTATTTTAGGTCTAGTGTCTGAATGTCATAGCATCTCACTGATGAGAGCCATTAGCTTGAAACCAGTTTGGGGGTAGGGATAATTCTAGATAGAGATTTTAAATGCTTTCTCTTGCATCATTTATTGAAAATCTTCTTCGGAGCTATTAGCCCGCTCCTTATATTACATTTATAAATGCAATCTAATTAAGTCATGTGATGTATGAATTGGTTTTCCTTACTATTACAGTTTGGCTTTTAAGGCTTTGACAGTGTTATATTGCTAAGGCTATTAATATATGGTGTATCTAAATTTAGTTCAATTCTATATGGATATTTAAATTAAATAGCTGGATTTAAAGACATATAGATGTCTGAAAATTTCAGATTTTCTACTTAATAGTTAAATATTTGATAAATGTTGGGCTTGGGTTTGTATTTTAGATCTAGTGTCTGAATGTTCTAGTGACTCACTGATGAGAGCCATTAGCTCAAAACTGGTTTGGGGATAGGGATTATTCTAGATAGAGATTTTAAATGCTTTCTCTTGCAATATTTATCAAAAAAGATTATTTAGAGCTATTAGCATGCTCATTATATTATATTAATATCTAAGTGATTTTTATCATATATATAAAAAAAAACATAATGAACACACATGAGAACATTGCACTGGCTCCTTTCTTTTTATTGGGATGAATCTGATCTTATTATATAAATAATTCTACTTCTAATTTATGTACCCGCTTATAAAATATCAATAGCCAAGGTATGAAGATACAAGATCAGTGTGTCTTCCATTGCTTTGCCTTTAAAATCAGGATGATTTTGAAGTTCCATTCTTCAACATGAGAAAAAAAGGGAAAAGAAAAATAATCTTTTTTATTTTTTATATAATGGCTTGTCTCCATTATTTTTTTTTTTGGAAGTACAATAGTTATAACAAGGCTGATGTAATTTTTAAACTTCTTCACCAATAATTAGGTTAACATTAATTAATTTGCATAAAATAGTTCTTGTTTGATTAAAATCCCATTAAGTTAATTACTGTTAATACCATTCAAAATCTCTCATGCATAAACTTGCTTAAGTTTTCTATTAACAAAGTTATATTTCTTCAATAATTAAATATTTACATGTTTGTGGTGCTATTCACCCTTATTCACACACACTTCAATCTTACACAATTAGTTGGCTTTGGAGTGTTTTCTGCATAGAAACTATAAGCCATGCAAGTTTGAGGCGGACAGAAGAGACAATATCGAAAACTATATAAAAGATCTAGGGTATGATCATAATTTCTTTAATTAGAGCTCCTAAAAAATTCTACTCCACAATAAGCACTAGGCTAGTGAACTAAAAAACACTAATGCATGGATCAGCCTTACTTTTATACCAAGTAAATTATAAAAATTGAAGACAATTTGCTCGAACGAATTCAATATTAGTTTCAGTAACCTTCCCACAATCAACTGTTGAATAATACAAAGACAAGTTACCTCCAGACCAGGCTCTTCAAATAATATATAAAGTTATTTGCAATGAACCTATTTGCAAAGCAATTTACTGTGGTGAATCTTGTGGCAACAGCACTATTAGATTAGTGCAGCAGAAATATATATACAAACACATCAAAACAGACCCCATATAAAATTGATATTTTTAGAGCATGAGATTGACTAGGGCCAGAATTTCAACCCACTTAATATCAAAGTTGTTTGTGCCAAGAATTGTTTATTTCAAATAACATCCAGGGAATAAATAAAAAAGTCTCATGCATTGCATTATCACACAAGTGGTATATTTAAATTTGAAACTTTTATAGTAATTAAACTATAAGCTCTCTCTTCTATATATCTATCTTAGTGCTACGGATATGACTGGCCTGGTTGAAAGCAGTGCTAAGAGCATAATAGACTTTTATTATCTATTGAATTATTTACACTATTATGTATTTTTATGTGTTTGTTATTCCTCTATTAATAACTATACTTTATTATGTATAGACCAGTATTTTAAATTTTGATATATTTAAATATTTTCATTTATATAGCACAATGTTTTTATAAATTATAATAATAACATAGCTTACACCACAGCACATGTGCTTTTGATATATTGTTTATTCAATAAATTTTTAAGAACCATAAACACACATTTGCATTTTATTTAATGTTAGGTTATGTTGTGTAACTAAAAACAAAATCAAATACTTAGTATTGTTCCACTAGATAACCAATATTTTAGACACATTCCCAATAAAGTGACATTTAGAAGAGCTTCAAATGAGTGACATTTAGATATTGATGTAATCAAATTTGCTAAAAATTAAATATTTTGAGACCATATTTTTTTTAAAATTATATGTTTTTTTACTAATTCTGTCTTCCTTGAATCCATGGAATACCCACAATCAAAAATAATTATTAGATATATTTGGGTAATATTATGGATCTAGTATGATTTTTTAGATGGATGCTGAACACCATGAATCCAAATCCAGAAAAAAAACAGATTAGTAAAACATGTAAAAAGATATATATCAGCATTAAAATGAATTATATATATATGAAAAAAACAATTTCAGACAGCATCAATCAATCCCAGAATCACACATTTTAGGGTCGACATTTTTACTGCTGTACTATACTGAATAATCTGTACTTACATTTTTAAAATATAACTGATAAAAGTAATTATCTACTATCTAACTGCATTATAGAATTACTGTAATTATTATGAGACAATATTTTTTAAATAAATTTACTTTTAAATAAATTAATAGTAATGAGACATTTTTTTTATATAAATTAGAATATTTAAATAAATGTTCAAAATAAGAGTCGTAGATCAATTCATAGATCACATGACCCTATCTCTTAAGCTTGTAAGTTATAAACAGTGAGGATTGCCAATTCCTCTACAAGCTTTATAATAAATGCTTAGCCAGAGCCAGCATTTAAAATATCTGTCAGGAACCCCTCCCCAAACCCCTGACCATGGTTTCGTGCTTTGGCATTTCTCAGAGTCTGAACCTACCCTGATACCTCTCTGTGGAGTGCCAAAGCATGAAACCATAGTCAGGGGTTTGGGGATGGGTTCCTGACAGAGATATTTTAAATGCTGGCTCTGACTAAGCATTTATCATAAAGCTTGTAGAGGAATTGGCAATCCTCACTGTTTTAAATAAATGTGATTCAAAAATCTAAACATTTTCATTTACTTATAAATTTTGTTAATTATTACCTTGATATGATACCTGTTTGGCTTAGTGCAATGGTGGTGTATATAATACATACTGTAATATATTTTAATCAATTGTTACAAGACTAAATAAAAAAAGTAATCCCCCTGTATTTAAATAAAAAATATTTACAATCAGAATGTATTTCTAACAATAGAGTGATTTGGAAATCTAAAATTTTAATTTATTTATAAATTTTATTAATTATTATGGTGACATGATGACTTCAATGATAAAACACCTTTGTGCTCCACACAACCTGCACACCTGCATGCAGTGGCCCTCGATCCAACTACCTGGTGACCTAGTGATTACCATAGCTGCCTTCTAAGCAGCTGACCTGGGTTTGCTTCCCAGTCAATGCTTTAACATATAACAAATAACACTATTGGTCAGATTGAGCATGTAATTACAAATAAAAACTTTTACATTTTGATTTACAAATGTCAGTCAAACTTTCAGCATTCACAATTTTGATACCAACTACTTCCGATAAATACATTAATGATTATTATTAATCATTTATAAGAATGTATCCTAACCCAGACCCAGAAAGAGACCACATGTGAGATGGATGGTTGAAATAAGAAAGTGTGCAGGGATGATGTGGAGAAGAGAAGCTAAAGATCGGAGATTGATTGAACTTGGAATGATTGATGATGATGATGATGATCCCTAACCCAGATATAAATACTAAATCTCAGTTAGAAATTAAATATACACAAATTTAAGTATACGTTGCACTTTATTCTTTCTTAGTTAAACATAAATATATATTCATCTGGTAATTATCAGCAGTTATATTCAGACATAAATGAAAATTCCCCAGAACATTGTATTCAGGCATATTAGACTTTCTCACATTGGTTTATTTTGTAAAGCATTCTGATTACTTTCATTATTTTTCTTCCCCCATTCTTCACTTAATCATCTAATTCTTTCTCTATTGGATCATATATTCATTGCAGTCACTAGCTTTGAATGTTTTTCTCAATTGTATCTTTAACACATTAATTTTAAAGCGCAATTTTAAAAAATTGTATTTTATAAAAATAACATTTCTGTTTTGGAGTTATTTAATATTTTTTTTAAAAAAAAACAGTGAAATCTAATTCACTCACGCACATAATTTTATGGGACTAAACAATTCTATTATGAAGACAATAATGCGATTTTTTTTTCTTTTATTGAATTGAAATTTAGATAACAATTTTTAATTGAGAACATAATGTTGTTACCCTTATGTAAAAAATAAACTGTGAGCTGTCGCATCCTACAATGATTAAAACAAGCTTTTCTCTCTGTTTTCAATAATATGTACGTATGGATAGTAACAGATATTGTTTACTTTTAAAAAAAAATGTTTTGTTGTAAATGAAATATTAACATTTGTTTATCTTAAAGTATACAAGCAATTAAATGTACTAAAACCCAAATCATAGTATTTTAATTGAAAAACAATAAAATAACTTTTAATATAATAGTTTATAGAGTACACGGAAGTATATAATTTTTTTTTTTTTTCAGAAAGTAAGCACGTAAAATCTAACAAAGTAATTACACTAACGTTTAACATGTCATTTACATTTTTATTTTACAAGAATAATTTTAAAACGAATGTGCATTCTAATTCAGTACGTACCTCATTTCCATTCAGCGAGGTAGCTTCTAATATCAGCTGATCCTTGTCACTCAAAGAGTTTGGTAAAGTTTTCCCGGCCATATTGTTACAAGCATGCGTGAAAAATATAGATGGCGCTATTAAAAAAAAAACCCACGAGAACATTCAATATTTTATCAAATGACAACTCGAAAAGTGACTAACTTTTCAACAAATAAAAAAATAAAGTATATGCAGTATTTACAAATACGGTGAATGTAACATTTTACTGCCTTAGATTTTAAAAAATAACATTAATATCAAAGGTTTTTCCAATTAGTTCATCAAACATTTTACTTTTTTTTAATCTTCTTATTTGTAGAATATTGACTGAATGAAATCCGATTTGATTTAAACGGCTTTTGAAGTTTAATCCCCACAGAAATTACAAAAAAAAAAAGTGTTTAAATTCTGAGTTAATGTGAATTTAAACCTGTTGTTTTAAAATTATATTGCTGGATTAAGTAAAATGCGCACATATATTTTATACACACATTTTTATTAAAAATATAGGGGAGAGGGTGTATTTCAAATATTAAAAAATTTATAATTGCTATGAATAAAAAAATTACTATTGAATTTCGGGAGAAAAAAGATAATGCATATAATATCTATGTATGTATCTTCTACTCATCATATAATTAGTGCTGATCCCATAAATGCAGCTCTTAAGGTTAATCCAGTTTCTTCGATTTCTAGGCTCTCTTTTCGACAATAGTAGCAAAGTTATTTGTTAGCTGTTAGTTGTTTATTAGTAGCAAAATTGATATCTCGAAAGACGGTACTTATCTAAATGAGACAATCTGCTTAACCAAAAATATATGTCAATGCTGATTATTTTTTGATGTTAGTATATTATGATGTATTAATATTTATAAACTTATATGTTATTACCAATCTTTGAATATATTTGAAAAGTTTAAATAAAGCTTGGAACTTTTTAAAAACATTCACCTTGTAAAGTAGATGTTGAAAATAGTCCATTATATAGTTACAGACAAAGAATAATATAGTGTCCCTGTATTTCATAAAGTGCCCAATTTATGATGAGTTATCCTAATATGTTTTGAATAAATAAGATGTGTGATAATCATGAAAAGCATTCAAAATTAAGTTCTTTATAATAACAATAACTATATATTATTCACCTTTATTAAACACTCACTTATTAGAATAAAATTGTTATTTTGTTACTAAAGATTCATTTATCTGTTGTTAAAAATCTAACTGTCATAAACATACTTACTTCAAATTCTTTATACAAATTAACTATTCAATCATGAAGATCTTATGCCTGCCACAGATCTAGCAATGTACCTCAAAATGTTGATGGGATCAGCCCCAGTTCCAAAAATAGAGATGTCCAAGATAAATGTAGTCTCCTTAATAATAAAAAAGAAAAGTGTAATGACCAGATTTGTTCATTTATTTGTTATATCTTATATTTAGTGTGTCATTTTATCTTTATATATAATAAAATCTGATGCTTGTTTGTTTATTCATCAATGTAAAAAGAAAATTATGTTTTATATTTCACCCACCAAGTATTATGATTATGATTCTTTAGCAGCTTGTTGCTGTTCATAATTATGTTAATTGTGTCTGGTTGCCAGTATTTCAAAAGAATTTCACTATAGGAAGGTTTATACAATAAATTCCTACCCATTGCTTATACATCCAATATCCCCAGATTAGTTTCTAGCTTGTGGCTTTCATCAGTTAAAAACTAGGGGGAGATAATAGATGAGTAGGCACTAGATAGAGATTTTATGCACAAACCTTCCTGCATCCATTGATTACTCTGGCTTACACTGACTGATGCTATTATAAGGAGAGTTTTGCCTATGTGTAAACAGCTTGTGTGTGCTTAAAAAATGGTGATCATGTGTTGTTTAATGGTTTAATATCAATCGTGCCCAATATGATTATGGTGACTGTGATTATTAAAGAACTAAAAACACCCAAAAGTATGGATGCTGAACTGAGTTCAGATCTATATATTACTATACAAGCTAATGAACTTGGATTAAAAAACATTATTGTGTTTTCATTTTGGACTCAAAGCTTTATAGTTATCTAATAAAATAAACAATGTTTGCTGGATGGCTGCATTAGATTCTAACATATAGGTGCAGTGTTCTCAGATCCAAGGCTCCTCACTAATGAAAGCCACAAGATAGAAAGTAGTCTGAGGATATTGTATGAGTAGGCATTAGATAGGGATTTTATACACAAACTTTCCTGAATATATTGAATACTTTGACTTACACTTAGTGGTGTTACTGTATGGAGAGTTTTGTGTGTATGCAAACAGCTTGTGTAAGCATAAAGAATGGTGATCGTGTGATTTTTGATAGAAAATCTCCATAACATGTTAAAATACAAAGGTAAATTTGATAAATTGCACTTATATATATATATAAACTAATATAGGTCTGTCTCATTAGAAAAAAGGGGCATATGAACAACAGAAATATCATAACTATCAGTAGTATAAACACATGCATATTCCCATTAACAAATGTTACAATAATGAAGAAATAGAGTAGTTTTTATACAGATATATAAAATTCTTTTGATATATGTAGCAAACAGCATTTTTTAAATTACCATCAAAGACTTCAATTCTAGAATTAGACATAATTGAATGATAAAATTAGACTGAGTAAATTTAATGATAGATACAGAAATGAAAGATGAAGATTTGTGGATTTTGAAAAAAAGGGAGAGAAAGAAATTATATATTATAAACTTTTTTTTTAATAAAAATAGTATGACATTAATATCAAAGCATCCCAATGAAAATACAGCACAATTGGATTATATTTAACTAACAATATATATATATACATTAAAACTATGAGATTTATATGAAAGGTAGAAAGTGTTTAAAATGAAAAAATAAGAACAAAAGCTATATTATTACTGTTATTATTTTAAAAAAATTATTTAAAGTGTAATTCATAAAGAATGGTAATTCATATTGGGTATGAATAAATAATGTGGTCAATATGCGGTGTGTGGGCATATTATAATTAATAAATAATTGTATATTAAGAAACAAACATCAGTATTAAAATATTGTGTATAAAATTAATATTTTTTTGTTAGTTTGTATGTAGAATAAATATTAAAAAAATATGTTCGTTAATCTAGATTAATATTTTTTCTTTGTATTATTTTTATTTATGTAAATTAGTTGATTTGTAAGAACACTGAATATGGTGGGGAAAACTAATGGAAATTGATGAAATTATTGCTTGCATGATAAAAGAGCATGATTTTGGATAAAGTAAAAAGAATACATTGAACTGGATAACATATTTCCAAATCTCTTGTTTTAAAACTGAAATATAATAGTAATCATACGTTTTAAATGATCAAGAAAAAAACACAAATTGCTAAACAAATAAGTTAGTGGAAGGGGTTTATCCCCTCATCTTTTATAACATTTCCCAAGAGATTGGATGAAGGAAGTATTGTGAAACAGCAATTATACAATGCAAGGATTTCTTCAAAATAAACGAAAAATCATGGCATGGAAAGTATAATACTAAAAATCTAACCTTTATTAAGTTTTGTGTAAAATTCTCATTTCAAAATTAATAGATATATTGTGTAAGTTAGAATATTTTGATCAACAAGAAAGCAAAAAATATCGTTTAAAAAAACAAAGTTAAATATTTAAGGTTTGGTAATAATTCCACTTCATTATTTCATCAGCTTCAAAAGTACTAGTGAGCCTGAAGAAAGAAATGCGTAAAGGCAATTAGCAATTTTATTCGGAATCATACTATCCAAAGGCAAATATAGAAAATGGTATTATTATTGTTTATAATCTATAAGAAAATAATTTTCCGCAAAATATTAATAAGACTTATATTTCGTTAAATATAGATAATAATAAAAAATGTGAATTAATGCATAATATACATATGGAAATCAATTGTAAAAATGATTTTTTAATTAAATGATTAATTCTTATAATTATTGAACAAACATATAAAAATATTTAATTAATGAACAGAATTATAATACTAACTGTTGATATACTTTCAAGGTGCCTAACGGAAGCATAGTAGAAATATACATTTTTATTCTTTATCTTAGGTATTGTCAACTTTTAATGAGATATACTTCTTCTCTGTTTCACAAATATAATATCCAACCCACAACCCAATTTAAATTGTAAATAATAATATGTTAAATTATTTCAATTATCATATAAGAATAAATACTAACAAAAGGTTTTGAAATGCTATTTTATAATAGTCCATCAATTTGATTGTTTAAAAAACGTAAAATATTTTTGTTAAAATTGTAAAATTATTATTGAAAGTAGATGAAGAATTTATATTTATAAATTTATAGTACTTAATATTTTATTTAGTAGTTTAATTATAATAATCATAATATTTTGTATAATAAAATTATTATTGTTATCATTTACCATGGTGTCCTTGGTCTCTGAATTTATTTAGTTCTCTATTTTGGAACAAATGCAAGATCTGCCAATGATCACTATTGCATTTGAGTTTCTTACATCTATTTTCTGTGTTAATCTTATTTTAATATCCTAATATAAAGGTTTAAAGCCTTTATATCTTGTATATGCATATTGAGTATCAGCCATAAGGTTTCTGTAACTGGATTATTAAGTGGTATTCACCTGGTGGTACATAAAATAACTAGCTTGCATGACACACCCTCATCATTAACAAATTATAAATGATCATAGGATAGAATATATACATTTCTGTGCTTTTATTTATTTCTTCCATTATAATATATATGTTCAAAAATGGCAATGTTCTTAATAGATTTAACACATGAAATAACTATTGCTTAATAGATCAAAACTATATAGACAAAAACATTAAGAAAAACAGTACTCACAGTTGATCTTATAACCTTCAGAACACATTCCAATTAATTCAAATTAGAACTTGCTAATTGAAGAAAATGTACAAGGAAAAGAAGAAATATGAAAATATTTATAAATGATTAATTTAAAATATGAATATCTGTAATAATATAAGAAAATATAATAGTAAATTGGAAAAGAAAGCTATAGAACAGGGGTAGGCAATTGTTTTGGCTCAGGGGCTGCAGAGGTTGACAGATGTCCACAGAGGTTGGCAGAGGGCTGCATCAGGGGCCACTTTGTGGAAGTGAAGATTAGCAGAGAGCCACAATCTTTTTTATGACACAAAAACACACTGCTTTATTCCCTGTATTACCAAAGAAATATCTGTTTGTCCATTCTTCATTAAACCCATGACATTCATCACCAATTTTACATTTTTTTGGAGGATTCATGGTTTCACTAAAGTTAGACAAAACTGAAATTAACCAGATCAACTGGAAAAGCACTGCACATCGTATCTACACTGCACATGTGTATTGATGTGGCCATCCTAGTGAAAAATATGAGACAAATCTTCAGTTATGCATGGGAAGGAAATCTCAGTTCAAGGTGGATTTTTCTGATTATCTTGGTGGGCCACATAAAAACTCTTAGTGGGCACATGTGCCCTTCAGGCTTCTACTTGACCACCCTTGCTATAGAAGAAAGTAAAAGTACCAAAAGTATAAATGATGTCTTAAAATAAAATAGAAAACCACATATTAAAATACTGAAATGTTGTCATGATTATGGTTTCACATATTGCAGAAATAGAACTTCTCAAGTGAAAATCATCTAAATGTAACATATTTATATATAACAGACTAATCATTCTCATAAGTGATTTTAATTCTACCTACCTTTAATATTGAAACAGTAAGATTCGTATTCGAATCTTAAGTTTCACCTTTTTCTGTCGTCTCTCACTGACCGGTCTATCCCGCCCAAATTTAAACTTTTTGGTATCGAATTGTGTGTGTAGCAATATTAAAATGTATAAATATATGTAGAATTCAGCATAAACATGCACACATTTCGATCTCAAATTAAACGCAATAAATAGGGATAAAATAATATAATTTAGATTTCTTTTAGTTATATAATTTTGTATAATTTTAATCATTTATTTTGCATTATAAAGTTTGTATTTATTGCTTTGTTTAAATTTCGTTTAATAATAATTCTAAAAAAATCTGATGTAATATTTAATTAAAAGTTAAAATAATCTTATGTTCCCTTTTTGTCTTTGAAATTAAAAAGCATCGGTCAGTGATAGATAATAGATTAATTAAAGAAAAATTCCCCAAATATAATTAGTAAATGTAAAATGTAAACAATAGAATGGCAGCTTTCTTTAATTAAAAACCAACAAAATGTGTTGATTATCCTCAGGGCAGATTAAGTAGAACCTAAAATATCTTAACAAAAATGTGAGAGATCAAGATAAAAAAAAGGAGGCCATCTTAGACTTGCTGGAGACATTCACTTAAACTTTAGCTTTGCTCTCGATCACTGAGAGTCTCCAAAAATAATAAAAATAATTTGTTCCTGCCAAGGTATGACCGAGTAAAGCACCTAGATTATTCTCCATTGGGAGATGGCCTATCGGATGTCGAACTTTCCATTGCCCATCATAAATTCACCATGAAGATCTGCTGCCTGAAATGAATGAGAAAGCTGCTGCTGCCGTGAAATTAAATGAAATATCTAAATACAAGAAAGACTTGCCACTCGTGAACTTTTGCTGCTAAACTAATGGAATCAGAAAACTTCTTATAAAACAGGTACCTGTCTGTGTTCAAACTCTAGAGTACTCTAATAATATGCTATAGCTCTTCTTCATACTACTTATCTAAATTATAAAATGTAAAAACTACCATATGTATAACTAAACTGAATATTTAACTTAATGTGTAAATTTCTCTACTAATCTAGCTTACCTCATTCTATCTTGGGTGCGTATTTTTAAAATCTACATTTTATCTATATTTATTATTTAATTATTGCATGCTCACAATTGTCTCTATTTTCAAAGTTTAAATCTATGATCATTTGAAACAGTGAATGCGTGTCACATTTTCATTAATATGTACTTCATCGGGCCGAGGCAGAGACCAGCCCACCATTCTTATAAACCATAACTAACTTAACTTTCATATAAATCGACACGCATTCAGTGCATCACTTATTGTAATGCAGGGTCTACTACTTCACAAATGGCTGATGTATTAGTTATAATAATTCCCAATTTATATAGGTTTTGTATTTATTAAATCATCATGAATAATTCCAGAAAATTACATTTCTTTGAGAGTCACCAACGTTCTTTAGTAACTGTTGAAAATGTAGGGCTGAATTAGAAATCTATTTAAATCTTATCAAAATCGTTTATACTTATACATGTGTTATGTTTTAAAGACGCGATGATCTATTCCGCCGTAAATATTCCGGATTCTTCAGGGTTGAAATTAAACCCAGTCGTCCTACACAAGCGGGCATAATGGGTGCTACCGTAGGATTTGACAATGTCATGCAGCCAGCCGGCAAACTGCGACACGGACCGCTTGTCCCTGGTATGCTTATGTGACACCTTACTTCGTCGGGCCGAGGCAGAGACCAGCCCGACACTCTTATAAACCCATTCGCGGCATTGCAGTTTCAATATACTGCCATTCCATATCACCTTTCTAAAGCATACCACGTGTTCCTTTACTTAATTTTATTATTCTATATATCACTCCGCCTCTGTATTATCTTCATAAATCACTCTCAAATAAATGTTTGCCCTTAGTTATAAATAAATATTTTAATTAAATAAATATATGTCTGCCATTACTCTTATAACCCATACTTTAGACTCTTGCATTGCAAAGGTATAAATCCCTCCAGGCATGCGTTAGAAATACTTACTCGAGAATTTTAGGTAGCTAGATTACGCCTTCAAATAAGTGAATTCCTTTTGTAAACATTTCAGTATCGGAAATACCGCTACTGAAATCCTCAATATAAAATAATGTCTAAATAAATAAATGTATTCTTTAAAATATAATCATGTCGCAAATCCCGCTACTGAAGCTTTAAATTCACAAAATATTATTAGTAAATGTTTTATTAAAATGTGTGAATAAATAATTTTTAACTATATGTCTGCATTTAAGTTTCATTTATTCGATGCCCATTCTGTATAATATTTCCTCGATTATGTAAATATGAATGTTTAATTAATATTAGTTTGATTATTGGCTAACTCGAGAATAAAATCATGAGCCTCTTGCATATCCCTGACCACCGTGCCTAAGGAAATCTTTACTAATGTCGCATCAGATGCGTTGTTTCTTGGATTGTATTGTGGAACCGATAAACTATGTTCGAACTCAGTACCATGGGTGGCTTCGCTACTCAATGGTGCTGCTGTTCTATATGGTGGTCGAATTCTGCACTATGTTTACGAGTCACACGTTTTCTGACTGTTACAATATAAACCAAGTTTCATAAGATTTCTGGTCTCAGAACTTAAAAGATTAATCATCAAACTTTCTTTAATTCATTCTTTTAATTCATTTTTTTTATATAAGTTAACTTCTGCATTATCAAATAATATATTATGACCCATATTAATTTGATAATCTCTACTTTTATGAATTTCAGTTGCTCTGTTCTTTCATTAAGATTATATTTACTTTGATTTATATAAATTTTATGATAAAAAGAAATCATCTAAATTATACCAGGAATACTTCTATCAATCAATATTTGGAACTATTTAATAATAAATTTAAATCAAGATCTTTCTTCCAAGCAAGTCTCCTATCATCCAATAAGTTACCATTATTATTAATTAATCTATAAATAGCTTTAATTTATAGATTAATTAATAATAGTAGTCATTTATTGAGCAGTATGAAACTTTTTTGGTAGAAATATTTATATAAGTATTTCAAAACATTCCATTTGTTGGTAAATGTATTCCAGATATAGTTTATAAGATCCCTTCTATTTGTCATAAAATATATGCAAATCAAAGTAAATTTCATCTTAATGAAAGAGTTGAAGTTCATAAAAGTACAGTTAAAAAAATAGATATCATAACTGAGTTTTGCATTTTTGTGAAATTAATATAAGTAATAATCATTGTTATCATTTTCATTCTTATTTTAATAAGTTGGCTGAAACTTGTTGAATGTTGACTAAAGAAAAGGGTTTTTTTAATATGTATTTATTTTTAATCAACACAGATGGACACACTTTGGGCTTATAAAACCAGATTCATGGCATACTCAGTTTCTGGGTATGCTGCAGTACTACATTTAATAAAAAAATACATATTGTTTGAAACATTTCAGCCAATTTATTACAAGTATTGATATATTTTTTAAAAGCATAGGCCTAAATGAATTCATAGAAGAATTAAAAAAACTCTGATGATTAGTCATATTGATTCTGAACTATCAATCTTATGAAAACCTTCTTTGATATTAAAGATAGATGTAGTTTAGAACAAATTATAGGAATTGTTAGTCTGTTACACATAAATGAATTATGTTTAGTTGACTTTCAGTTGAGAAGGTCTACTTGCGCAATCCATTGTCATGGAAGAATTTTAGTATAAATTTGTTATTTTAGTATAATTTTAATAATATATGGTTTTGAATTTTATTTATTATTACTAATATAATATTAGACAGTATCTAATTAGTAAAACATTATTATTGGAAGAAAAATTGTTTCAGAAGTCAGAAAAAATGTTGATATTATTACTCAAAAGAGGGATGTTATTAATGTGAGCAGAAGTTTTTCAAAAAAATATACAGTAATAAAAAAGCAAGAAAATCTCTATATTTACTAGTTCTGAATTTCCCATTATTTTAAATTAAAAAAGGCAGATATGCAATTAAAGCTATATATATATATAAAAATCCTAAAAAATGATTGAATTATTGTTGATATTTTAAACGAAGCAGTTCAAGAAATAGAAAAAAAATGTTCTCAAAGTTATATACCAAATATCTAAATGACAAAAATACACCAAATGATTGGAAGAATGCAGTAATAATATTGATATTTAAGCAATTTTATAAACAGGAAATTAACAATTACCTACTAATAAATATTCTGCCATCTCTGTGTAAGTTTTTATGAAGATAATTCCATGTTTTCTACAGAGAAATTTAGATTCAAATCAACAACAAAAACATTCTGGATTTTGAGGTGATTTTAACACAATGAATTTAATTTCACCCTTATGCTGTGATGTAATGTGATGTGATTTGGTGACTTCTTTATCAAAGTCAGAAATCTCTCAGCCAATATGTCCATGAAAAACCTGTTATCCACCTTAGGTTCCTTTTCCATCCCCAATTGCTAAGTTTCACCTGTATTCTTCTCTTTCCTGCTGTATTCCATTTTACAACATCATCTTTGTCCACTCCATGACCTTTGTGTCTAGATCCCCTTTATCTTTTTCCAAACTCAGAATAAAGACTAATAACCCACTTTTTGTATAATCACTTGGTCTATATTTATTCTCCAATGACTTCATTATTTATACCCATCCTCCTTGTAAGCATTTACACTATAGTAGCAAATGCCTAATATTTTTCATTTTTTTCCTTACATAACCTGCAGACTAAATCATCCCAATTTTTTCATTTATGTATGTATTCCCTTGTTGCTAGAAGTCCTGTTTTGAGCCTTAAATAGTTAACTACTTTCCCTGCTATTATCATAAATTAACTCACATCCAATATTTTGTTTACTTCTATATATATTTAAGCTCTTTTTACTCTTCATACTAGGTCACCAGATCCCTATTTTTTATTAATACGTCTAATCTTTGTTGGTGGTCAAGAGGTCAGCACAGCTGCCTTACAAGTAATTGCCCTGGGTTAGCAGGTTCGCTTCCTGGCCAATGTTATGACACATGAAAAAAAAAACAATCCTCCTAATACAATCATCCCACCCTTTGTACAAGTATACTGACATAAAGTCTTTATCCAAATCTTCTGCATACCATACTACCTTTCTATTTTTTTATCTAGTGAGAGTTTTTGGAAATGCTCAAACAAATTGGACTTTATTTTCTTTTAATTTAATTTTATAAGCTAATAATATTCTAAAAAATGACATTTCCATCCTTTAAATATTTAAAAACTGACCTGTAAATATAACAATGCACCATAAATGGTATTACAGATATTTATATAAATACTAAAATTAAAAATGAACAAATTCATTTCCTTTTTGTTTTTAAAGGTGAATGAACAAAGTTATATTTACAATAACTTTATTAAATTTTGCTTTAAAATCTGATATTTTCCTACAAAAATTATAATATTTTAAAAGATTTTAACAACAAATCAATTTTGTCAGATAAATATAAGTTAAAAGTTTTATTTATTTTAATAACACCTAGATAAAAATTTATGGAGCTGGTGAATATTTGTTTAGAGGGTGGATGAAAAAAGAGAGTTGGAGTGAAGAGAGATAGATTTAATTGGATTTGGAAAGATTGGAAAAAATATTGATAACGTTTAGTAGCGATGTGAGACGCCGATATTTTTAAATATATATATATATATTGTGTTTACTGTAATTAAGCCTTGAAAACTAAGGCATACATAAAATTAGTGGGATTTTAGGACGTTTGTTAATAATAAAAAAATTAAATTTAGATGAGAGAGTAATTCATTTTGAGAAAAAGGGATAACATTGATGTGTGAGTTTTATGGAAGCATGTGTTTCTCATTTTCTATTATAAAAAAAAGAGAATTTTTTTATATATAAAGAGGTTCAGAGAGGGGTAGAAAAATCATAAATTTAACTATAGAACAGGGGAATTGAAAAAATAGAGAAATATGAACTGCATGTGTATATTATAGTGTATCTATGGTGATTAGAAGGAAACTAGGCATGCTTTGGAAGTCTGTACAGTATGTGATAAGGTTTTCTATATGAATTATTTAAATAAGACTAGGAAGAATATAAAAGATGTATGGTTATTTAGATCATGTATAAATGTGAAAAAAGAGATGAAAAATAGTTTTTAAGCATAGTAGTTTAAAGATAATCAGGAGAATTTGAGGAAAATATAGATAAGAATATTAGAATGAAGTATATGTTAATGACAAGAGATATAGATGGCAAAATAAGTAGTGCAATGGGGATAGTTAGCCTAAGAATAAAGAAGATAGAGGAAGTGATAAAGGATGCAGAAGTAAAATTAAAAGCATTAGATATGAAGTGTGAGCAAATCAAGAATTAATAGAAACAATAAGAAAGAAATAGAAACGGAAGTGCATAAGGTTAAAGAAAATATTACAGATGAAATAGGGAAAGTAAATTATGAGACAGTCTTAATAGGAGACTCATTAATTAGAGAATGTGAAGGTGTAATTGCAAGGGAAAACAGAAATAGATATATAAGAGTATATTTTCCTTGAGCTAGAATTAGGGATATTACTGATAAGGCCAATAAATGGAAATTAGAGATGTTCGCATTATGGTAGGGATTCATGTTATGATAGGGTCAAATAATTTTTCAGAGCCATTGGAGAGTGTAATGAATGGGTACAATAAATTGATTTGTTGTTGAACAAGATTAAAGGAAGAGTAAAAATTGGTTTACTACCAACATTCAAAAATGGGTATATTAGATAGAATATGTTCTATAAATGAGTGATTGGAAAAACTGTGTGATAGAAATAATGTTATGTTTATGGATATGTGGAAGTTTTTTTATTAATAAGAGGGAGTTATACATCTAAAGATGGGTTGCATTTAGAAAAATAAGGAACTGGAACATTAGGGAACTTGACTTATGAAAATATATTTTGGAAACTTATAAAGTGGGGTAGGGTTTTAATAAATAGTATTAGAAAAAAATATTTAGGATGGATGGGATATAAAAAGTAATCAAATGGTAGCGTAATTAAAAATATGCATGGGATAACCCTATACTAAACCTTTGGAACATGCTGCCAAATTATCTATTTTTTAATGCAGCTATGTAACCAGTTGGTTGCAATATATACATATGTAAATATAGTTATAAGTTTCATCTATGAATGTGTTTTTATGATAAATAATATGTTTGTGTTGCAGCCATTTAGTTTTATGTTGTTATTTACTTTGTAACTATGATGCAAGTAATTAATTTCTAGGTAAAATGTCACATATTCCTTTGTATAACAAAGCATTCAATTTTTAGTTTTTAATTTGTGCATTAGATTTTCAGGAGAATATCTTTTATTGTTTTATTTCTACTGTATGAAACTTTTCTGTAAAATTGTTATGTACAGACTTTCCAGTATGCAATGTCTATACTGTACTGGTCAAAACATGTTTATCCATCTAACATGTTTTGGAACTCACAAAATGTACTTCAAACCCAGTTAAGCCTGAGATTTAGGTCAGGGACCAACCTGAATTCGAACCCACTTCATAAGCCCCAGATCAAAAACCTAATGAATAACATATAATGATGGCACATGAGAATTCATTTTAAATCTGGCCCACTAGCAGAGTGAAGAAGACAATGAGACATCTATTAACTATGACTTAAAATATGCATATACGTAGTTGTACGTGTGGAAGTGAGAAAAAAGGAATTCGAACAACTCAAATAAGTTAGATAATAAAAAATAGTTTAATATGATAACAAATTATTATATACATTATGAATTAATTGCATACATTAGTATGTGCATGAATGAGCAAACAGTCTACCAAGCAGTAGATGATTACATATTGTCATACATGCTATTAATTTCTCATATGCTCTTTTATTAATTAAATGACATATACTATAATAAACACACATCTTTGGAGAGTCCAATATTAAGATGCCAATCAATTATTAGAAAGAATTTACATAAAATTGCTATTAACGCTTTTATATACGGTTCTGAAACATGGTGACTAACGATTTCGGGGAGCATTCTGAGATTCATTCTATATATGAGAAAACTAGTTTCATGCCACTGAGGTCGTGAAAATAAAGAAAAAATACATTTGAAAGATTATATTTGAATCTGTGACAAAATATTTATTGAAAAATTATTTTAATTAGTAAAATGAATGCTTTATTTTCCTTAAGGCATATATTCTTAAATACAAAAATAAATTGTGATGGTGGGATTGTATAAGACTGAAATAACATTATCAATTAATAAAATTAGTAATATTTGGCATTTATATATATATATATATAGAGAGAGCAGAGTGCAATTTTAATATTACAGCACTAAAATTAGGTAGGTTATATTCAAAAGAAATAATAATATGAAGAAGTTTGCAGTACTGACATCAGCAAAGTACTAACAGGAAAAAGTCATGCTTCTGAATCAAAGATGAAGTCTAAGACCCTTCTTTGGGCAGTGCTTAGCGAAAAGTGGCTAGACATGCCATGGATGTCACCACATGCAGGCCTTTTATACTAAGAAAGTGGATAAGCATAGTGTGGACCGGGCATACTAGAATCACTGCCAGAGGCTTTTTTATATGAAATAAGTCCTGGGAAGATCAACTATCCTCAGGACAGGAGATGAGAAGAAATCTATGGGTTCAGTCTTGTTACCACCCCCAGATTATATATTTACAAAGATAAGCTGAATGTCAGTAATGCAGTATAGAAAGATATCACTAATGACATTGAATATGATTTACTGCATTAAAATAACTGACCCTAGTTTGAATGCCATAATTTATATAAATAAGTTATGCTGCTATAATATATATATATATATATATATATATATATATATATATATATATATATATATATAAATATATATAGAGAGAGAGAGAGAGAGAGAGAGAGAAGATTTCATTTAATAAAGTATACATTAAAATTTGATGCCCTCCTTTTCTGCTATTTAAAATATTTCAATCCCATCATCATAGATTTTACAACTGAATATTTAAGCTTATGATATTTTAAGAGTATGGAAAAAGACAATAACTAGCAGTTATATCATCATCATCATCAATAGTAGTCTGTCCAATAGACAGGTCCAGAGAGTATCACCACTCCCCTCCTCCCTCCCTCCCCTCCTCCCCCCTCCCCCCACCCCCTCCAAAATTCCCTTTCCCCCAAAAAAACCAAACCCCACAAACCCCCCCACCCCCAAAAAAAAATATATATAGAATATAATTAATAAGTCACTCTTTCAGAATTGAATAAATAATATTTTAAACAATTTCAGAGCATTGATTAGATTGAATAAATAATATTTTAAATGATTTCAGAGCATTAATTAGCTTGATTTCTGGATTCACCAGGGCAGAAAATCCAGAGTTAAACAAATAAATTTTTATACTAAAACGTAAACAAAATGTTGACTCATAAAACAATCTGGTGAGTGTATTAATTAATAATGCATTATGTTTTAGGGGATGTTAATAACCTTAATTCATGAAGGTTTATTTTAAAAAAAGAAAATATTTTAGAAATTCAACTCATCAGATTGCTTGAGATTGGCATATTAATATTAACTAAAATAGACATATAAAATTAAGCAATAAATACATATAGATAAATGATCACACCAAAGTTAAAGAAAGTTAGAGCATAAGAGTGAGATTAAGATTCATAAAAATTCTTTAAGAGCAATTTATATCTACATTTTAGTAAAACACAAAGTTAATAATACATTAGGAGAAATCTTAATAGAGTTTGAGACTAGTTAGGCAAGCTAGATTTAGTTTCAATGTTGGTAGTTTGAAATAATTTACCTTGCACCATTTAATAGTTCATTTTTCAAAGTATGGCATTTAATGGATCCATGTAATTTTTTTTTTCGTGACAGCCAGCTTCTGATCAGCATTCCAAAGTTCTTTTTTTAGGCTTTTCTTCATTTCAGGGCAGCAGGATATTATGGCAGGAGAAGATGACCCCAGCAAAAGTCAGGAAGGTGATGGGGTTTCTACCCAATTATCTTTTTTTATATTTCAAAATAGCATGAAGTTTGTTAACTGCACAGTTCTCTCAATAGTAGTTAATCTGTTGGTGATTTAATAGCAGGTCATTTTATATACTGCTCAGGTCTTTCTGGAATGCTTTCAATTCCTTATTTCTAGCTCTAAATCTAATCTCTGATCTAAAACAAATTTTTACATTTTTTTTGAAGATACAATCATAAGATAATGTCCAAAAATAAATTCAAATTTATTTCTAGATTAGAAATAGATTTCACAAAAATGTTTATAACAAAAGTACAATCATTAATCTTAATCCCCATTTTATTTTAAGTAAAAACCTTAATTAAAAATTCCTTGCCAAGACTAAAATAATATTATATTCCCAACCCTTTAATTATTTTTTGACAATTCATGGTTGCATCTTCCATCTTGGATTTTATAAAATATACAGTTTAATAGGAAAAACAATTTAAAAAGAAAAAGTTTTTAAAGTGACATATAATAAAATATTAAAAAAACAACAACAATATTTTGCTAGTATTTTCGCTCCTGATATATATTTGAGTCACACCTATGTAAAAAAATATTATAAAGTTAAAATTTTATAAATTTTAGGCACGCATCTCAAATATAAATGTAAATATATATATATACGATGAAAGGAGTGGGATACAATATAGGGTTTAAACATGGATTAGTAGATAGAACCATGAAGCTCAATCTTAAGGTAAGATTGATTGCTTCAATATATATATATTGTGCTAAGGCCAAATTGGCACATGTATATAAAATAATTTTGTCGTAAAAAATTATTAAAACAAAAAAATCTTCCATAAAAGAGTTGAAATAAAAGTTGAAAAATAATTGATTAAAAGTGCGAAGAGGGATTTATTAAAGTTAAACTGAAGGTTTTATAAAAAGGAAGTAAAGAGTTTATTATTATTAGTTGAAATACAATTTAGAAGCTTTAAAAAAATATATAAATCTCTTCATTTAAATTAAAGAAGAAAAAGTATTAAAACTAGTTTTGATGTGTAGAATAAAATTATATATGTAAGTGTTAATGTAAAATAAATGTATCAGTATTAAATATTATAAATAAATGAAAAATATATTTAAAAAACACAGCAGTGCGCCACTAATTAAAGATATGAAAACAACACGTTTTGAAATAGCTACTACTAATTAAACAATCAATCAAAAAACACGTTGTCATAGGATTAATTGCTAAAGAATTTCGACAACAGATATTTGCCGGAGGATATCAAAAGGAAAACACTTCGTCAGTATAAATACTGAATATTTTATCAGACAATCAGTTAAGAGTTTGTTTCAATCTAGTTTGCAGTGACAGTCTTGTTCCAGTTTGAGATAACAGTGCATTTCTATTACGAATCCAGAAACAAACGTGCATTGTTGAGCAGCTTTTGGAAATATACACTCATGCTCCAGCCTTTTTAGTCCAACAAGATCATCAAAACCTGCCTGAGAAATAATGTCTGCATAACAACTCAGAAATCCTCCGTCAAACGTTCAACTGTCTTCAAGAATAAGACCAATGGATTCGCACAAAATCTTTTCAAGAAACATCCAAATCTAATCGGTTAGATATAATCCATCAGAAGCAGCCAACAACAAGCAATATCCATGTTATCCATGTTACCAAAAATCCTAGGTAAACATTTATTTATTATCATTTATACGTAGTAGCCACCACTGTAATTCGTAAAAATTCAAGATTCAAATTATATGAAGTCTATCATACATAAAATGAACTATTGATATGTGTGTTTAAGTTTCAAATGCTATTAATGCTTTATTCTTATATTTGTGAATGTTATATAAGTTAATATGTGCGTGATCATTATATCAGTGTTATTAGTTAAATCATATAAACACCAGTGTTCTATTATTAAAATCTACAAGAATATTTAAACTAATCTAAAAATGTTAATTTAAAATGTGTGTGTGTTATATTAAATTTATAGAATGTTTAAAATTATTTAATGTTAGTTAATAAATTGTTTTTAAAACTTAAACTTTATTTGTCGGTCAATTCTTTTTACCAACCTTTTATTAATTCTTTCTACCACCAATTTTGTATAATTTTTTGTTGAATAAAATTAGACTGAGCTAGTTTAAGGAAATGTTTCGAGCACTAGATTATGAGCCTACTGCCTGAATATGTTAGTCCTTGGACTAGCTGGTGCCCCGGGGTTTACCCTGAAACAAATAAAATATTTGGATAGTAGGGGTTTGAATCTAGCAGCCGAGATGGGCCATTGTTGATAGTTAAACCTATCAATAAGATCTCCCATTTTGCTTGAGCATGCCGGTTCGTTCATGTAACCTTTATAAGATTATAAATGTATTATGAAGGAGTTTGAAACCGGCCAAAACTTATATATACGTATAAGTAGGTGGTTTCAGCGGTTCGACCCGGTACATAAATGGCTTTTCCCAATGTTGGGGCTGGACCTAAGAAACAATAGTAAATAAATGCTTTGTTTCTTGTTTAAAAAAAGTTTTTCTATACAAAAGCGAAATTACGTATGTTAAAGCGTTTTAATTTAAAAAGAAAAAGAATTGACCGAAAACCTTGTTTTCTTCAAATGAAGATAGATTTATGCTATTTACATTGGTTGAAATAAATCATTATGTTAAATCAGAGACAGTTGGGTGTTTGCGTGAAGTTAAAGCATTAAGATTGGGTAGAGAAAAAATGGACACAGGAGGGGCGGAGTCAGCGTGTATTTCCAGTTTAGAAATAAATAAATAAAATAGAAATTAGTAAACTTATGAGCGTGAATAAAATATAATATTAAAGAAAAATAATATAAAAAAGTAAAGTTTAAAATTATAAATATGACAAGAAATAAACCTAAAATGGAGACTCAAGGTAAAAAAACAGACAATGTTCCCAGCGAGGAACAAAATAAAACCGAAACTACTGAAATAGAAAAGGTACCCAGTGAAGAAAAAATAGAAACTCAAGCAAAAAAAGTAAAGAATGCTTCTAGTGAGGAACAAAAAGATAAAAACAAAAAAGAGGTTGAGCAAAAAGAAAAGAATAGGGAAGTCATAGCTTTATTAACTTGCATGTTTGAAAAACAAAAAGAAACAGCCAAAGAATATAAAAAAATAGCTGAAGAGCTTAAAAACAAAAATAATGACATGGAGAGTAAATTGGAAGGGCAAGCTGAAATGCTTGAAAAGTTAAAGGACCAGATTGAAATGGGCCAGAATAAAATAAAAGAAGAAATTAGGGAAGAAATAGAAAAGATTAAAATACAAGTAGAAAATCAAATAGAGACCGCTTACCAAGTAATTGAAAAAAATAAAATAGAAGATAGAAAAGTAATTGAAGAGATAAAAGTCAAAATGACAGATTTAGCTTGGAAAGTAAATCAAAAGAATAGTAAAAATAGTTCACAAATGGAAATAAAACAGTGTGACCACTTGAGTGCAAACATGCACATTATAAACAATCCGGCAATTGTGAACCAGTTTTTGAACATACGGATATTTTCTGGCCATCAAGGTGAAGCTCCTATGGAGCATTTAAATAGTTTGGAGTGCTATTTCACTCTGAATCAATTAAGTGAGGAGGCTATGATCACAATAGTTTTTTTTTTCTTGGTGGGACTCTTTATATAAAAAACCCGTCACTTTTGCCGAATATAAAATTGCTATTTTAGCTAGTTATTGGAGCGAAGATTATCAGGAAAATCTTCATCACCAGATCTCGCAAGATAAATGGCGACCTGGTGAACTTTTCGTTTCTTTTTTTAGAAGGCAAGTGACAAAATTACACTCTTTAACAGCAGACCCACTATCTGAACAACAAATTTTCAGGATAGCCCACCATAGTTTTCCTCATAATGTCGAGCAAATGCTCATAGGAACTGAAAGGAAAACAGTGGAACAAATGGCGGAATTGTTGAGCGCTTTCGACAGAGTTAGACCAACTTTTGACATGAGAGATAGGAGATTCAAACCCCAACTTAGAGAGCCAGCTGTAAATGCCATAAGATATAGACATAGGTCAAATTTGGGGAGTCCCCAAAGGAGACGTTATTCTAATAGTCCCGAGAGAACAAAAATCTTTCGAAGAACTGACAGCGATCCTGACGTCTCTCGTACTAGATTTAAGGAAAGGCCCAGGGGTGATTCTCAATCCCCCAGCATGAGTGGCTATATACAGAAAAAAATATAATAAAGAACCACCAGACAAAAATTAAAAATATGTAATCTGACGGATTCGCCGGCTTGACCTAGTTATTAACGACCATGGACTCGGAATAATGGGAAATGTTTAACAAAGTTTAATGAAGCAAATGTAAAAACGAGTATCAAGATAGTTTGAATAATTAAAAATGATTAAAGTTAGTCTTAGTAAAATAAAATAACAATCTTAGAGTTTAAAATGTCAAAGCATCTATAAAACAATTTATGTCAAAAAACCCTCGATTATGTCTTATCGATTATATTGATATCCCAGCTCATAAGTCTAGAACATAGTGGAGCATGATGCAAACAAAATAAATGTGTAAATCAAAATAGACCAGCAAAATGAAAATGTTTTTTTTTTAAAAAAAAAAGGAGAGTAAAAATAATAAAACAATTTATGTCAAACCGCTCGATTATGTCTTATCGATTATATTGATATCCGAGCTCATAAGTCTAGAACATAGCAGAGCGTGACGCAAACAAAACAAATGTGTAAAATCAAAATAGACAAGCAAAATGAAAATGTTTTTTTTTTTAAAAAAAAGAGAGTAAAAATAACACTTTAAAAATAAAAATGAAATAAATAAGTGTATAATGAATGTATTAATGGAAATAAAACATTATCAAATATAGTTTAAAAAAAAGTGTATTTAATTAGGATTGAGGTGTGTGCGAGTATTTGGGCAAGTAGATAAATTCCAGGCCTGACTTTTGGGGGGTTAAGCCCTTTCTTGGGGTGGGTTTGTTCTTCAGATGGGTTGTTTGAAAAAAAAATAATATTGATGAGGAGCCCCCCCAAAAAAGGCCCTCATATAAAATATTAAATATCTAGGAAAAAAATCCCAATATTAAAAAAAAAAAAATATTTTAGTATTTTAATAAATTGGAAAGAGAGGACCCCCCTTCCCCATCCTATACTCCCTTCTTGTTCCTCGTTGGGTTAAAAAATGCCTAAGTAGGAGTTATTTATTTCTAAGAAATTAAAAGTTGGTTTAAATCAGCACAAAATCAATCTGTGTGTTTGAATTGCCTTATACTTTGCTGCCGGCTTCTCTTAATATTACATTTATTACCTAATGATGAAAATAAAAACTAAAAATGCACTCTAGAAAAATAAGAATTTGAAGTGGTAAATACTTAGGAAAAGTGATCAATGCACATATTAATTAAGAAAAATGTTCGTAAATAAATAAGTAGGTCAAATAGTTAAAATAAAATCGATAAAATCAAGTTAAATAAATAAGCGTAAATAAATCTATAGTAAATAATAATGAAGAATAAATGACTTGTAATAAACTAATCGATATTTTTTTTATTGAATACACGCATGTTAAATAAAGATGTCCATAATGATTTAAAAATAATATAAGATTAGTAATAAAAATATAAAGTCAATCTAATGTGTATTAAGAGTGTGTAAGTATACATGGGTATATACGCGCACATACACTGGCAATATTTGGTAAGTACGATACCTTATGATGAGTATCTTAAATGTATTTATCCAGATATCCTTTTAGGTTATTTTCTTGGTACTGCTGCACCTTATGATGCATGCAAAAAGGGATTTATTTATTATAGATTCCCTGTAAGCAAGTCCAG
The DNA here is from genome assembly GCA_028023455.1 of Epiperipatus broadwayi. Taxonomy (NCBI): domain Eukaryota; kingdom Metazoa; phylum Onychophora; class Udeonychophora; order Euonychophora; family Peripatidae; genus Epiperipatus; species Epiperipatus broadwayi. The sequence goes on from JAQFVV010007677.1 coordinate 42,139, forward strand.
TAATAACTCGATATCTAGAATATTAGTAGGTGTAGAATTATGCTGCACATATACACATGTGTAGGAATTATCTAAAATAATAAATTAATAAATCTTTAGAGTCAAGAATTAAAATTGTAAGAGATAAAATGGTCAAAAATGATGCATTTTACTCTAAAATGGAGGGGGGTGTAATGTGCCAAGGCCAAATTGGCACATGTATATAAAATAATTTTGTCGTAAAAAAATTATTAAAACAAAAAAATCTTTCGCAAAAGAGTTTGAAATAAAAGTTGAAAAATAATTGATTAAAAGTGCGAAGGGGGATTTATTAAAGTTAAACTGAAGGTTTTATAAAAAGGAAGTAAAGAGTTTATTATTATTAGTTGAAATACAATTTAGAAGCTTTAAAAAATATATAAATCTCTTCATTTAAATTAAAGAAGAAAAAGTATTAAAACTAGTTTTGATGTGTAGAATAAAATTATATATGTTTGTGCAAATGTAAAATAAATGTATCAGTATTAAATATTATAAATAAATGAAAAATATATTTAAAAAAACACAGCGGTGCGCTACTAATTAAAGATATGAAAACAACACATTTTGAAATAGCTACTACTAATTAAACAATCAATCAAAAAACATGTTGACAGGATTAATTGCTAAAGAATTTTGACAACAGATATTTGCCAGAGGATATCAAAAGGAAAACACTTCGTCGGTATAAATACTGAATATTTTATCGGACAATCAGTTAAGAGTTTGTTTCAATCTAGTTTGCAGTGACAGTCTTGTTCCAGTTTGAGATAACAGTGCATTTCTATTATGAATCCAGAAACAAACATGCATTGTTGATCAGCTTTTGGAAATATACGCTCGTGCTCCAGCCTTTTTAGTCCAACAAGATAATCAAAACCTGCCTGTGAAATAATGTCTGCATAACAACTCAGAAATCCTCCATCAAACGTTCAACTGTCTTTAAGAATAAGACCAATGGATTCGCATAAAATCTCTTCAAGAAACATCCAAATCTAACCGGTTAGATATAATCCATCAGAAGCAGCAGAAGCAGCCAACAACAAGCAATATCCACGTTACCAAAAATCTTAGGTAAACATTTATTTATTATCATTAATACATAGTAGCCACCGCTGTAATTCGTAAATATTCAAGATTCAAATTATATGAACTCTATCATACATAAAATGAACTATTGATATGTGTGTTTAAGTTTCAAATGCTATTAATGCTTTATTCTTATATTTGTGAATGCTATATGAGTTAATATGTGTGTGACCATTATATCAGTGTTATTAGTTAAATCATATAAACACCAGTGTTCTATTATTAAAATCTACAAGAATATTTAAACTATTCTAGAAATGTTAATTTAAAATGTGTGTGTGTTATATTAAATTTATATAATGTTTAAAAATTATTTAATGTTAGTTAATAAATTGTCTTTAAAACTTAAACTTTATTTGTCAGTCAATTCTTTTTACCAACCTTTTATTAATTCTTTCCACCACCAATTTTGTATAATTTGTTATTGAATAAAATTAGACTCAGCTAGTTTAAGGGAATGTTTTGAGCGCTGGATTATAAGCCTACTGCCCGAATACGTTAGTCCTTGGACTAGCTGGTGCCCCGGGGTTTACCCCGAAACAAATAAAATATTTGGATATTAGGGGTTTGAATCTAGCAGCTGAGATGGGCTATTGTTGATGGTTAAAGCTATCAATAAGATCTCCCATTTTGCTCGAACGTGCCGGTTCGTTCACGTAACCTTTATAAGATTATAAATGTATTATGAAGGAGTTGGAAACCGGCCAAAACTTATATATATATGCATAAGTAAGTGGTTTCAGCAGTTCGACCCAGTACAATATATAATGATTCAAAATGAGAGGATAATATTTGTTTAAATGGGGAAAAAAAAAACTTTATTTTTTGACACTACTAAAAATTATCGCTTACTGCTAAATAACAATTTCTGAGACTGTGCAAGTTTTTTTCATAAATCTATAATAGCTCTTTTATTGGAGATCTTTGAATCAAAAGTGGTTATTTTTAATGACCCCGACAAAAGAGCTATTATAGTTTATGAAAGAAACTTGCTTAGTCTCAGGAATTGTTAATTAGTACTAATTGATAATTTCTTAGTAACAACAAACTTTAAAATTTATATCTACTTGTATAATATATTATCTCTTTATTTCTTTTCATTATTATTATTATACCCAATCCATATAAACATTTAACTCTCTCTCTCTGTGTATATATATATATATATATATATATATATATATATATATATATATATATATATATATATATATATATATATATATATATATATATATATATATCCACAGATGAGCGTTCTACCAAAAACGCCCATCAAGCGTATGTTTTGTTTACATAAACGTCAGAGTAGTTAGTATTCACTATCTCTAACTATAATTCCACTTTCAGATCATGATTTCAAGCTATTTGCTATCGTCAGTGAAAGACAGGAATAAAGAAACTAGATCTAATACAAACTCTGAGCGTTTATGAAACAATTTCTATTCAGCTTGCAAGCGTGAATTTTTTAGACACGTAATGTCTTCAAACTCAGCATAGCAAACCAGATAGCTATATGGTCTGATCTCAGTTCAGCATCACCACATAGTAGAAGCCTCTGCAATCTATAACATTGCAAGAAGGACCTCAAAGGTACATTTATGATAAACAAAAATGCAAGTTAAAAAACATGCTAACGCTTGTATTTATGTCCACAGATGGTGTTCTACCAAAAACGCCCATCAAGCGTATCTTTTGTTTACATAAACGTCAGAGTAGTTAGTATTCACTATCTCTAACTATAATTTCACTTTCAGATCATGATTTCAAGCTATTTGCTATCGTCAGTGAAAGACAGGAATAAAGAAACTAGATCTAAATACAAACTCTGAGCATTTATGAAACAATTTTTATTCAGCTTGCAAGCGTGAATTTTTTAGACACGTAATGTCTTCAAACTCAGCATAGCAAACCAGAGAGCTATATGGGTCTGATCTCAGTTCAGCATCACCACATAGTAGAAGCCTCTGCAATCTATATCATTGCAAGAAAGACCTCAAAGGTACATTTATGATAAACAAAAATGCAAGTTAAAAATCTTGCTAATGCTTGTATTTATGTCCACAGATGGCGTTCTACCAAAAATGCCCATCAAGCGTATGTTTTGTTTACATAAACGTCAGAGTAGTTAGTATTCACTATCTCTAACTATAATTCCACTTTCAGATCATGATTTCAAGCTATTTGCTATCGTCAGTGAAAGACAGGAATAAAGAAACTAGATCTAAATACAAACTCTGAGCGTTTATGAAACAATTTCTATTCAGCTTGCAAGCGTGAATTTTTTAGACACGTAATGTCTTCAAACTCAGCATAGCAAAACAGATAGCTATATGGGTCTGATCTCAGTTCAGCATCACCACATAGTAGAAGCCTCTGCAATCTATATCATTGCAAGAAAGACCTCAAAGGTACATTTATGATAAACAAAAATGCAAGTTAAAAAACTTGCTAACGCTTGTATTTATGTCCACAGATGGCGTTCTACCAAAAACGCCCATCAAGCGTATGTTTTGTTTACATAAACATCAGAGTAGTTAGTATTCACTATCTCTAACTATAATTCCACTTTCAGATCATGATTTCAAGCTATTTGCTATCGTCAGTGAAAGACAGGAATAAAGAAACTAGATCTAAATACAAACTCTGAGCGTTTATGAAACAATTTCTATTCAGCTTGCAAGCGTGAATTTTTTAGACACGTAATGTCTTCAAACTCAGCATAGCAAACCAGATAGCTATATGGGTCTGATCTCAGTTCAGCATCACCACATAGTAGAAGCCTCTGCAATCTATATCATTGCAAGAAAGACCTCAAAGGTACATTTATGATAAACAAAAATGCAAGTTAAAAAACATGCTAACGCTTGTATTTATGTCCACAGATGGCGTTCTACCAAAAACGCCCATCAAGCGTATCTTTTGTTTACATAAACGTCAGAGTAGTTAGTATTCACTATCTCTAACTATAATTTCACTTTCAGATCATGATTTCAAGCTATTTGCTATCGTCAGTGAAAGACAGGAATAAAGAAACTAGATCTAAATACAAACTCTGAGCGTTTATGAAACAATTTCTATTCAGCTTGCAAGCGTGAATTTTTTAGACACGTAATGTCTTCAAACTCAGCATAGCAAACCAGAGAGCTATATGGGTCTGATCTCAGTTCAGCATCACCACATAGTAGAAGCCTCTGCAATCTATATCATTGCAAGAAAGACCTCAAAGGTACATTTATGATAAACAAAAATGCAAGTTAAAAATCTTGCTAACGCTTGTATTTATGTCCACAGATGGCGTTCTACCAAAAATGCCCATCAAGCGTATGTTTTGTTTACATAAACGTCAGAGTAGTTAGTATTCACTATCTCTAACTATAATTCCACTTTCAGATCATGATTTCAAGCTATTTGCTATCGTCAGTGAAAGACAGGAATAAAGAAACTAGATCTAAATACAAACTCTGAGCGTTTATGAAACAATTTCTATTCACCTTGCAAGCGTGAATTTTTTAGACACGTAATGTCTTCAAACTCAGCATAGCAAACCAGATAGCTATATGGGTCTGATCTCAGTTCAGCATCACCACATAGTAGAAGCCTCTGCAATCTATATCATTGCAAGAAAGACCTCAAAGGTACATTTATGATAAACAAAAATGCAAGTTAAAAAACTTGCTAACGCTTGTATTTATGTCCACAGATGGCGTTCTACCAAAAACGCCCATCAAGCGTATGTTTTGTTTACATAAACGTCAGAGTAGTTAGTATTCACTATCTCTAACTATAATTCCACTTTCAGATCATGATTTCAAGCTATTTGCTATCATCAGTGAAAGACAGGAATAAAGAAACTAGATCTAAATACAAACTCTGAGCGTTTATGAAACAATTTCTATTCAGCTTGCAAGCGTGAATTTTTTAGACACGTAATGTCTTCAAACTCAGCATAGCAAACCAGATAGCTATATGGGTCTGATCTCAGTTCAGCATCACCACATAGTAGAAGCCTCTGCAATCTATATCATTGCAAGAAAGACCTCAAAGGTACATTTATGATAAACAAAAATGCAAGTTAAAAAACTTGCTAACGCTTGTATTTATGTCCACAGATGGCATTCTACCAAAAACGCCCATCAAGCGTATGTTTTGTTTACATAAACGTCAGAGTAGTTAGTATTCACTATCTCTAACTATAATTCCACTTTCAGATCATGATTTCAAGCTATTTGCTATCGTCAGTGAAAGACAGGAATAAAGAAACTAGATCTAAATACAAACTCTGAGCGTTTATGAAACAATTTCTCTTCAGCTTGCAAGCGTGAATTTTTTAGACACGTAATGTCTTCAAACTCAGCATAGCAAACCAGATAGCTATATGGGTCTGATCTCAGTTCAGCATCACCACATAGTAGAAGCCTCTGCAATCTATATCATTGCAAGAAAGACCTCAAAGGTACATTTATGATAAACAAAAATGCAAGTTAAAAAAACTTGCTAACACTTGTATTTATGTCCACAGATGGCGTTCTACCAAAAACGCCCATCAAGCGTATGTTTTGTTTACATAAACGTCAGAGTAGTTAGTATTCACTATCTCTAACTATAATTCCACTTTCAGATCATGATTTCAAGCTATTTGCTATCGTCAGTGAAAGACAGGAATAAAGAAACTAGATCTAAATACAAACTCTGAGCGTTTATGAAACAATTTCTATTCAGCTTGCAAGCGTGAATTTTTTAGACACGTAATGTCTTCAAACTCAGCATAGCAAACCAGATAGCTATATGGGTCTGATCTCAGTTCAGCATCACCACATAGTAGAAGCCTCTGCAATCTATATCATTGCAAGAAAGACCTCAAAGGTACATTTATGATAAACAAAAATGCAAGTTAAAAAACTTGCTAATGCTTGTATTTATGTCCACAGATGGCGTTCTACCAAAAACGCCCATCAAGTGTATGTTTTGTTTACATAAACGTCAGAGTAGTTAGTATTCACTATCTCTAACTATAATTCCACTTTCAGATCATGATTTCAAGCTATTTGCTATCGTCAGTGAAAGACAGGAATAAAGAAACTAGATCTAAATACAAACTCTGAGCGTTTATGAAACAATTTCTATTCAGCTTGCAAGCATGAATTTTTTAGACACGTAATGTCTTCAAACTCAGCATAGCAAACCAGATAGCTATATGGGTCTGATCTCAGTTCAGCATCACCACTTAGTAGAAGCCTCTGCAATCTATATCATTGCAAGAAAGACCTCAAAGGTACATTTATGATAAACAAAAATGCAAGTTAAAAAACTTGCTAACGCTTGTATTTATGTCCACAGATGGCATTCTACCAAAAACGCCCATCAAGCGTATGTTTTGTTTACATAAACGTCAGAGTAGTTAGTATTCACTATCTCTAACTATAATTCCACTTTCAGATCATGATTTCAAGCTATTTGCTATCGTCAGTGAAAGACAGGAATAAAGAAACTAGATCTAAATACAAACTCTGAGCATTTATGAAACAATTTCTATTCAGCTTGCAAGTGTGAATTTTTTAGACACGTAATGTCTTCAAACTCAGCATAGCAAACCAGATATCTATATGGGTCTGATCTCAGTTCAGCATCACCACATAGTAGAAGCCTCTGCAATCTATATCATTGCAAGAAAGACCTCAAAGGTACTTTTATGATAAATAAAAATGCAAGTTAAAAAACTTGCTAAAGCTTGTATTTATGTCCACAGATGGCGTTCTACCAAAAACGCCCAGCAAAGCGTATGTTTTGTTTACATAAACGTCAGAGTCGTTAGTATTCACTATCTCTAACTATAATTCCACTTTCAGATCATGATTTCAAGCTATTTGCTATCGTCAGTGAAAGACAGGAATAAAGAAACTAGATCTAAATACAAACTCTGAGCGTTTATGAAACAATTTCTATTCAGCTTGCAAGCGTGAATTTTTTAGACACGTAATGTCTTCAAACTCAGCATAGCAAACCAGATAGCTATATGGGTCTGATCTCAGTTCAGCATCACCACATAGTAGAAGCCTCTGCAATCTATTTCATTGCAAGAAAGACCTCAAAGGTACAATTATGATAAACAAAAATGCAAGTTAAAAAACTTGCTAACGCTTGTATTTATGTCCACAGATGGCGTTCTACCAAAAATGCCCATCAAGCATATGTTTTGTTTACATAAACGTCAGAGTAGTTAGTATTCACTATCTCTAACTATAATTCCACTTTCAGATCATGATTTCAAGCTATTTGCTATCGTCAGCGAAAGACAGAAATAAAGAAACACGATCGCTCTTCCGATCTCTGAACTGAGATCAGACCCATATAGCTATCTGGTTTGCTATGCTGAGTTTGAAGACATTACGTGTCTAAAAAATTCACGCTTGCAAGCTGAATAGAAATTGTTTCATAAACGCTCAGAGTTTGTATTTAGATCTAGTTTCTTTATTCCTGTCTTTCACTGACGATAGCAAATAGCTTGAAATCATGATCTGAAAGTGGAATTATAGTTAGAGATAGTGAATACTAACTACTCTGACGTTTATGTAAACAAAACATACGCTTGATGGGCGTTTTTGGTAGAACGCCATCTGTGGACATAAATACAAGCGTTAGCAAGTTTTTTAACTTGCATTTTTGTTTATCATATATATATATATTGTGCAGAAAAGTAAATGAAAATTAAAATCAGTGAAGGATTATCACAATTTGTTATTACAAAACCTTAGTATAGTTAACTTTAAGAACAATTTTAATTTGTGGATCACACTGTGTTTGAAGTCACTAAGAGAAGAAACAAAATGAAAACATTTTAATTGTAGGAAAATTATTTCAGTAAAATAACATCATTTACTTGCAGATTAGTGAATGATTAATATACATTACACTTCACATGTAAGAATATATATATATATATATATATGTGTGTGTGTGTGTGTGTGCGTGCGGGGATATTTAATATTATATAAACATTATAATGTTAATTGTTTAAAGTGATAATTGAATGAATTCCATAAGAGAAAAGTGATATTGTAACAAAAAAAAAGATATAAAAAGAATATTCCTGTTCATAAAAATAATAGATCTATAAGCTGTATTAAAAAGAAATATTTTTGTTAACTTTATTGGATACTTTTATTTTTTGGAGAGAGAATCTACACACATTCACATCTATAAATTACATAGAAGAAACTATATTTTAATTAGCATATTATACTTACTGAAAAGTTTATATTTATAAGACCAGTTAGAAAAATATTAATAAAAATGGATTGCTAGATTCAAACACATTGACGTCTGTTTTCTAAGGAACATGAATTTAAATTAAGATAATCTAATAAATAAAAACCAGGACTTCCAGTGCATTACAAATTCATTCTTGCTTTTAGTAAAATATTCATTAACATTGTCATTCAAATTTGATCAAACATATATAAAACATATTAGGAGTAAAATGTTTGTTATTATAAATAAAAACAAAATGTTAATTTCATAAAAAGAACCAAATTAACTTTAAAGAAATACCATAAGAATTGTTCATTAAACAAAAAAGACCAAAACATAAATATCAGACATAGTAATCATTAGTCATGAGACCATAATGTTACTTACCAAGTGTAGTATTTTATTCTATCCCACTGAAAACATACTTACTATACACATTTTGGAATTCTAACACATATATAATGATGCTTGTAGATAACATAAAAAATAGATGAATACTTATAGCTGATATTAAAAGCAAATATGATAATACAAGTTTATTAGGCACCATAGGAATCTGTGACTATTAAAAATTTAATTTGGATAGATTTATATATTTATCGGAAATGGATTGTATAACTATCAACCATTTACTGTATATATATATATATATATATATATATATAGTATATGGTATATATATATATATATATATATATATATATATATATTTATATATATATATATATATATATATATATATATAAAGATGTTAAAGCACTAAAAATATTATGGAATAGATCACAATGGATCATTCCAAAAACTGCAATCAAATTATTTCACACTATTATTGTTTCATTTTAGATACCTATGAAATCTTATATTACTTTAACTACCATACCCAGTATAGTGAATATTTCAATGCTAAATATTTCAGTGTTGTCTAAGTTTTTGGCTTTAATTTTATCTAACATAGATTGTGTACCAGTGTTAAAGAATGATTTAATGTAGAGTGCTATACAAAAAATCACTATTATATATTGAATTAAAGTAAGCTATCTTAAACCACAAATGAATAAATAATTACTGAACAATACTTACCAAAATACCTTATTTTCATTTAACTCCAACATATACCATTATAAGTTACCAATTTTCAATACTAAAGTGTTATTAGAAAAATTAATTGAAAGTCTATTTTAATTCAAGCTAAGTAACTTGTTTAACATCACCCACAGTGTAAATACACACATTCTAGTTATTATAAACTAATGTTATTTTAATATGCAATTTAATGATCAACATTCTAATTACTAATGTAAATAAAATATTTATCTATTGAATTAAAATCCTAGATTTAGTTATTTCATTTTATTAGAATTACTTATTGATGTTACATTTAGTCATGAAAGCTAGGAATATTTACTAACTAAATAAATTCAGATTGTGATAGTGTGAGTGAGGGAATTAGGTTTTCCTACATATGCACATATAAAATATAGTTAAATAACATAAAATCAGCAAGTACAATACAAATCTAGCAAAAAGTGTATTTTTATATCATTTTGAATTTTTTATCATCTGTATTCCAGAATCGATCTTGCCTGGCTTGTCACTGTTCTTATTGGTGATGACTTTTCTCTGTGAAACAAGTGTGTTCATTTCCATCATTATTGGCTGACTTGCTTTAGAGTGGAAACTCAAAATTTTATTACTAGTATTTTTTAATTTATCTCTTATCTGGTTTTATGCCCAAGGGACTGTTTGCTATTCTATCATTATAAAAAAAAAATAATTTTCATTCTAAGATTAACTTTTACCCTTAACTAATTAACAGCTTTTTTAAAATTCTTTTATATTAAAATCAATCTTGTTTTTAGATTTTTAACTTAAATAATTATAAAATTAGTTTGCTATGTGTACATTATATATATTAATTTAAATAAAATTATTATTATTGTTTTTATATATATATATTTCTATTTGAGATCGATTTTATTTATAGATCTTTTCTACTTTTATTAGAAAGTGATTTAATGGCATATATGTATGCATACTGTTGCATATCACTGAATTTTCTCAAAAACAAAACAATTAAAAGCAAAAAGAATTTACTTCCTGTTAATAGAAAAAAAAATTGAAGTTTTTTTTTTTTTTTAGTAATTCCATATATATATATATATATATATATATATAAAGTCTATTCTGCCATATTTTTACATTGACTGAGCATGCCCCTTTTTCTTAATTAATCAAACTTTCCTAAAATTACTTTGGTTTTTTTAATATTATCTTTTACAAGTTTCCTTTCTCATGTGTATGCATATGTGTGCAATTTGCTTTGTGGCAGTGCTTTTATATCAATAACTTTCTATAAAACAAAATAACTATTCATTTCAACAAAATTTTATTAGTGACACAAACCTAAAATTCTCAATGAGTCATGGTTAAAGAGTATGGAGCCACCTTGGGTAGCAATTATAACAGTCAACAGAATCTTCCAGGATGCCACAAGGTGGGTCATTTTCAACTTTTATTTAACTGAAAGCCACAGTCACCTGCTCAGGGAAAAGTTGAGCTTAAAATATCACACTATATTTAAAAATTTTAATTCTTGAATTTTAAAATATTATTAATAAATCCCTTATACAATAAGTTGCTGCCAAAATCAATTAATCAAAACATTTTTATTATTATGCACACACGCACACACTAAAAGGAAAATTCTGGTAAATAAATTACTTAGTGAATAAATTTAATTTTCATTATATATGCAGTTGGATGCATTTAAGAGTTTGATACAATTTCTATATTTTGCTAAATATAAATACACTAGATAGAATACACATGTACCTAACCAAATCCGTTTAACCCTAGGTAAAAATTTCACATTTAAACCTACGTTAGCTTACTGATATACTGATTTGACCATTGTAAAACAATATTATGAGCATAACACAATCATGCTGACAGGAATTTAAAGCAAAAGTTCATAATTTCCATGGCTGTAAGTTTATTAAAGATTGTTTTTGCAACTCTTGATATGTCACACAACTATGTTCACAGTTCCTTCTATCCTATATTTTGTCCTATGTGGAGATAAATTTGTTGCTAGCCTGTTTTCTGTAACCATCACACTGGGGGCCACCTGAGCTTGTGTAAATACAAAAAATGTAATTTATTGCATGACCCTTACATTTTGGAGATCTGCAATACAAGTATGAAATATATTTAAATAACATGCAATCACAAGAGCAATCCAAATCTAGCAAATATTTTCTTTTTTCTTTTTATATCATTTTGAATTTCTTATCATCAGATTCCAGGATTAATCTTGCCTGGATTGGTGCTGTTTTTTTTTTTTTTTTGGCAAAGACAATTTTTCTCTGTGGAGTGTGTTTTCATTTCCATCATTATTGGCTGGCTTACTTTAGAGCAGGAAATCAAACTTTTATTACTAGTATTTATTAATTTATCTCTCATCTGATTTTATACCCAAGGGCCTGTTTGTTATTACATCATTATAAAAAATCATTTTTATTTAAGATTAAAATTAACTTTTAACTTTAACTAATTAACAACTTTTTATTATTTTATATTAAAAATTAATCTTGTTTTGAGATTTTTAACTTTAAATAATTTTTGATTATCCTGTCTTTGTTGTGAATTAGATAATATTCACCATCTATTAATGTTATAAATAAGTATGGTCTCATCAATTTATAATTATTATAAGTTATTTAAAGGGCATACTTCTTTATAAGAAATGTTGTCAATTATTTTATACAATTATACCACTTTCATTTTTATACTCAGTTGCTTAAAATATAAATTAAATAAAATAAAAATAATATTTGTTATTTAATCATATCAGTAATAATAATTTTTAAAGATTTATCATGCTAGATATAGTGTTTACTATACTTTAATCTTAAAATCCTCAGATAACTTAATTTGAACTCATGTTGTATGAAAGCTTAGAATAAACTTGCTAAACCAAATATATGGATGTTATTCGATTTATGTATTATTGTAAATCCATGGTTACACTATAAGTTATAGTAGGATCTTAAAATATTATTGTGATTAGTTATAAATACACATTTGTATGGTGCTTCCTTTAAAGAACTATTTGTTTATTATAAAGAGTTTCACAAAATAACAATTTAAGTGTTTTAAAAAGTTAAGCTCAACTTTATTTTATTGATAAATGGTCAGAGTCATCTTTATATTATATCAGATTTGTGTTGCACTCCAAGTCTATTTGTAAATCTTCAATAACTTCTGAATAAAAATTTTACCAGATAAATTTATCTCAATATATAAGAATTTTATGAAAAATTCCCATTCATTAGATGAGTTAAGTATTTTAAACATCTAATTATTCACAGAAAAATTGTAGAACTTTATGGCTGGTTGATTCAAATTATTTAGTCTTTTGGCCAATTTACCCCATAGTGAATTTTTTTGTAGGTATTATACCTTAAAATGCATTTAAAATGGTATATATTACTATAGTAATTTTTTCCCCTGAAAATTGCACAATAAAAGGCAGGGAATTCAAAATTCCTGCTCTTACAATAGACATAAGCCTTGCATTGACATGTTTAGCCATTGTCTCTTGCAAAGTCTATAAAATGTTCAGTGTTTTATGACATTTCAGTTTCCAATGATGCAAAAAGTATTTATTTGAAAATTTATTACGGTTTTAAATATTTTTAAAAAATAATTTGCACTATATTTATTAGTTATCAAGAAATATAAATTATTAATAACTAATTTTGACTTGAAATACTTTATTTTCAAAAATATAATGTTATATTAGCAGCTAACATAAATATGGCCTCAAGAAAATTAAAAATTTCTAATCTTTGATGTAAATAATGTATGTTATGTTTACAATAAGAAAATATTGTAATTTTGCAATAAATATTCAAAAAAATTAAACTTTTAAAGCATAATTCATTAGATATGAGAAAAATAAATAAATATTCATTCACATTTTTAAAAATAATCAGAAACAAAAATTATTTTGTTGATTTTATAAACTGAATATCATCTTTCTAGAAATGATATTATGTAAAGACTTTGGTTTGATTACATCCACATTCTTTTAATATTTACAGAAACAAAATGTGAATATTTAAAATGTATTTCATAATAAACAAAAACATCTATTAAACAAAGTCAAATTTATTATTTTCTGAAAAGAAATAATCACTTTATCATATATTTTGCAAATGTCAGTTATCGAACAAATCTTTCAGATTTACGACTAACTTAATTAAAGCTCAAAATTAATCAATTTATTACAGATTTATGATCCAGTAGATATTTTAATATAATATAAATTATTTAAATTTAATCTGAAATAGAAAAATTAAATTTTTTATGCATTATATATCATGTAAGACATATTACTAATTTTAAGAACTTTAAGCTTTGTTATCAAACTGATTGTAATTAATATTTGTAAAATGAAAAGTTTTACTAATATTTCTATTTAGAAATTTAAGGGTTTGGGTATCTGTGTTAACTGATGGATGAAAGAAGATGTTTTCTAAAAGCATGTATAATGAAAGAGAATGTGGTGACAATTTTATCTTAAATAATAATTCAAGCTTATAATAAGTTTTGAAGGAGTACAATACAAATCTAAATGATTTGATTGATTATACTTATTAGACACATTAGATAATTTATTTCATTTATATAAATATTTAATTAAAAAGCACTAAATACTATTTAATAATTGGGCAACAAAAACTTTAAAATGCCAGTGGGATTAATATAATGCCTATTAATATTTGAATTAATCAATAATTTAGATTTACAAATATTTAAAAATCTAATTAAATATCATTGAATATATTCATTATAATAATTGTAATGATAAACTTTAAAAAGTTTAATAGTGTCAAGAAAACTTTTATACTTTTGCAATGAAGATTACTTTGATACTAGAGCGTAATTATTTAATCTTAAGTAATCCAAGAATGCATTCAAATACTTATCAATGGGCCACATTCGAAATATTATATACATTACATTTATTAAACTATTTTAGAGACCAAAAATATAATAAAAAAGAAAAGTTATAGTGTTTATAAAAGTTTTTATTGAGCAATAGACAAGATGCAATAATTGTTTATAATATATCATTTTAGTGAAAGCATTGGCTTCATTTACTAGACTACTTATGTTAAAGTCAATGCATGTGGTTGATAATAGATGAATCAAACCTTCTAGACAAGCTACATAAAACATCATTGTGGGCCCATAGGAAATGCTTTAGACAGTTATGTTCTAAAAATAATTACATTAATACAATTAAAACCTTGAAATTTATTACTCCAGTTATTATATATTATTTACCATTGTTTAATTAAATCCTCATATATTTAATATTTGGCTGTTCATTTTTATAAGATATGAAAATTAGTATAAATTAAATTTGCCTTGTAAATTTAATTTACTGAATGAAACTGTATGGATATTTTCATCAATTTTGAACTTTACTCTAATGAATATTATTGGATAATCTACTACAAAATCATGGAAGACAATTAAAAGTGAATTTATTTTTTATTAGTAATGCAAATTACTTTAACATCAAAGTTAGAGAATGTATACAAGATTAATGAGATGAATGAAAATCATCAACATCAAAACATAAATAAAAATAGTCATCAACAAAAGCACCATTCTTTAACTAAGCATAAAAAATGAGCTACTGTCATATTGGAAGCAATTGTAAATGATTATAAGTTATGATGAATATCACTAGCATTAGTCATCAAAAGTCAACAGACATCCTTTGTTACTGAATTTAAGAGATATATACAATAAAATCAGAGGTCAACAACCATATATTCAAAGCCAAACATAGAATATAATGTAAACATAGTCATCAAAATGTCATCTTTTTATTATACAATAATAAGTATAAAATTCTGAAATCATAATATTAATTGTCATCATCATCACTACCATGAACTATCAGGAAACATGGATGCACTGATGATCCATAAACGAATTATCAAATGTATAAAATAAAGTGAATGAAGGGTAAAGATGACTTTTACTTTTGCATCTTCCGAATATTTATATAGAGAATATATGGATGTACACTTACACATTTAAAACATATATCTTTATTGCCCAGATTAGCATTGGAATCACAAGGTTTCTCAACAATATAATTGTCAGCACAAAAAAGTACTCATTTATAAAAGATAATCTATTTTGATATTAAATAATTTTACTATGATAATTAAAAATAATGATTAATATATTCATTAATTAAAAATGATAATAATAAAATTAAGTTAAAGGTCTAATAAGTACTTCATATAGTACTCTATAATATAAAAGCAGTATTTTGAATTTGATTACTTATAAGTATCCAATATTGTTTCCATTACTTGACAAACTCATATAATCTAATTTACAACGATATATGAATTGTATACATAACAAATATTACAAAAGAGTACAGATATGCATACATAAGAAAACAAAATATTTCAATTCTGTGTATAAGTCAATAAGTATTCTATTTTAACTAAATATAAATAATTCGATATTAATCTCAATTACCACAGGTGCTAAATTATTCCACCATAAATTTTCAAATATCTTTATTTCATATTATTTTTTTAAATTAACAGGTGTTCGTTTCAGCAGTTTCCTAAGTACATAACCATTTTCAAAAAAAATTTAACTTGGATTTAGCATGTGCAGTTTAAATTTTGTCCTATTTTTCAAATAAATTGATATCTTACATCACTTGTAATATAAACTGCGGTAAAGTCTTTTCATCTATTTTAAATGATTGCTTATTTTCTATCTTTTAAAACAATATTATAAAAATATATATATATATATATATATATATATATATATATATATATATATATATATATTATTGTAACTATGACAACAATAAATTTATTTCATTATAATAACTGATTATAAGAAAACAATCAATTATATCCAGTTAAGCAAAAGTAATGATATCTCTTTGTTTTTGTGATTTTATGGCTATATTTTTTGAATTTTTTGTACAAACATTTTAATATGTATTGTAAATAGAGGTTATAATTAAAAAATCAAATATAAAACCATGTTTAAATAAAAAAAAATACTTTTATTAGAAATGGTATGACATAATGCTTGTAGCATTTACCTGACTAAACTTGTTAGTAATAACCACTGTTGGTAAAACATATGTGAAATAAGTGCCCACATTCATGTATATTATAATGTAAAAATAAAATGTTTCAGTGATTAATTTTAATTATTTTACTTTACAAATATAGTTATTCACAAGTTGGAAATATTTTTTGGAAATCTGTGATTGTAATTTTCAAAATTTACAAAGTTTAAAAGATTTCAAAATTTATTTCCATCTTTAAGTTAATAACTTGGTCAGACCCTTTTAGTTTTATTTAAAGTTGTTTTGCTTTTACTTTTGTTTTTTATCTTAAACAAAATTTTCACATTCATTTCTGTCAGTAAATCACTGTTAAATCAACACATCAAGATTTAATAACTTTTTGATGGCAGTAGGTGGAAATGGATTTTCATTAATTAGGAAGTTAATATTTGAAATAAAAGTAATTTTCAATATATAATTTATTCACTAGCCAATGTTTATCATCTTTGCTTCATACATTTGTTCAGCAAATATATTTTATATATGAAGAATACACTTATGACTGACACTTGGTTTTTTATCTGTTTTTATATATTATTAAAAACAGTATAAGCCTCAAAAATAGAGTTTCCATATTAGTAGGTTCGTTTCTTATTATCATGTTCAATATGCACATATGTGCAATAAATATTTTTTATTCAGAATTTTATTTAGCATTTATAATATGATGAACTACATACAGGTAACTAATATATATATATATATATATATATATATATATAAACTTTAAACTACAACAGTAAAAGCTTCTCTTATTTTTCAGTGAGCTCAAACTTTATCAACTTGAAAATAGACATCGCGCTTTTGCAGTCTCTCCATTATAATACTCTAATAATAATTAGTTCATCTGTACCAACTATAAATATGCTAAATAATCTAAAAATAGGGAAATTTAAGTATTTTTTATCTTTATTAATAAAAACAAAACCAGATAATATTTTTTTTTAAATTTATACTAATTCTTTATATAAAAGTATCACATATTATTCTATAATTATATATATATATATATATATATATATATATATATATATATATATATATATATATATATATATATATATATATATATATATATATATATATATATATATATATATATATATATTGTCAAATCAAAACTAGATTAACTCAGAATGGCTATTATTTTGTCACACATAAATGCTAAAAGTGGTATCATGCATCATTTTTAATAAAAGTATTTGTTTTATATAATTGGTGAATCGACTGATTTTTTAAAGCATTATTTACAATAAATGAAATATTTACATAAAAAAACTAAAAAATATATCCATAAAATTACATAAATGAAAAATTATAATTACTTTTGTTTAATTTAAAATAGATTCTAACTGGAATGGATCTTTCTTTTTTTACAATTTGTGTTTTATTATTGCAAATATTTGACTAAAAAGTAGATTAGCAATAATTTGTAAAAGACAAAGATAAACAGGGTCTAAAACTTATACTATACAGGACAAATATTCAAACTAATAATAAAAATACTGAGGAAGATACTGAAATTGACATCTGTTTAATTAAAAAAAATATGAAATTAAGACATTTAAAACTTAATACCAGTCTAACATAACAGTTTTAACTATTATGGGTTAAATAAAATATCAAACAGAGACCTTTTTAGGTTTGATTTTAAATAATGTGTAATATTTTTTAATTATCAGTTAACATTATTACTCAATCAAAATTTTAGTTATTTTGTTACTTTATTTAAAATAACTATTTGTAAATTTTGTCTGTCTTCATCTCAATTTTTCATCTGAGCTTTAAATATTTTATGCCCAAATATATTATGTTGTGTTCCAAGAAACCATTTTATGTCAATGTGTGTCAAAAAACCAACACAAGCTAAGCATTTATCTAATAGTTAACTGTCAAGAAAAAGATCTAAAACTTTTAAACATCTACATGTCTTTAACGTCAGCTCTCCAACTTAAAAAAATCATATGAGTCCGAACTTAATTTAATTTAATTTAGCCAAGGCCTCCAACTGCAAAATAATAATAGTAATATATGAAAATCAGATGTCCATGACTATATATATATATATATATATATATATATATATATATATATATATATATATATATATATATATATATATATATATATATATATATATCTTGTATTTTCAAATACATAAAATACACTAATTTGTATAAATTTGGGAAAATATTCCAATGGACAAAGATTATTGTAAAAAAAAAAAAAGCAGAATGTCGTTTTATATGACAAGTCAATTATTACTATGTAAAAAAAAAAAAGGAATTTTATTTTGCCATTGACTGAATTACTTATATAATGTAATATTAAGCATTTATATTTTATTACAATATAATATTAACTATTTTATTATCAGTTCCATTAATTAATGTGGTTTGTTTACTTCAGAAATAACATTGTTATTTTAACATTTTAGACAGCTCTTCTATTACTATTTTAACTAATATTAAGATAAGGTTTTTTATAACTTGAAATCTGCTTTTTAATGATTATTGATTTATTAATTAAAGAAAATCTAAAAATATCAATATCATAGACAATTTAAAGACTTTAAAGCAATCTCTATATTATTTATGGAAAAGGTGTAGCCTCTATGGTGTTGGCAGTTGTTTTTTTTTTTTTTGCAATTTAATTTCCACAGCTTTTGCAAGATTACTTTGAAAAAAAATGGATTAAAAAAGTAAGAGTTTTTGGAGTTTAATAAATATTTCTGATTATTTTACATAAAAATTATATAATAATTATTTAATACAAAAATGCATGTATACACTTCATTTTAGGAAAAGATGGATTGAACTTGGAGAAACATTCATCCTGTAGTGGATTGATAATGGTTGTTGTTGTTGTTGATGATGATGATGATGATGATGATGATGACACTTCATTTTATTTATATATGTTTTATTTTTAAAATATAAATTAATAAATTTAATTTTAATATTAACATAGAAACTCATAGAAAAAGATGGTCATGTCTAAAAGATATTGTTTGCATAATGCCATTATCTGTCAGAATTGATGCCATGTTAGATTGTCTGCTATCAATACATATGACAATCCATCACTGCTTGATGGCATTGTTTCTAGAAAAAGTAGTTGAAAATTAACTTGTCAATTGCTATCAATAATTGAGTGCTAGCAGTTGAGTCTTTTGACTTATGGTCACCTCCAGCATGTTTTGTGATCAAAATTGCTCTCGCAATTCACACTTAGTCTATAATATCAGTTAGCTCTGATGTATGTTGTTTACTGTCTTTACAAATGCTGACACTTAACATATCACTAACTTATCATGATAGGATGTGAATAATTTTAACTGATGGAAAGTGACCCAATATGCACTGAGAAGTAATTATTTTCAAACCTAAATGAATTATTATAAGGTCCTCCAATTTCTACACTGTACCTAATAGCATGTCTTTTTAAAACATGTTAATATTAGAAAATGTAGTGATTCTGCATACCTGAATCTAAAGTCTCATTCCTTGTGAGAGCTTGCATTGGTGAAAAAATGGCTACTTATGAAAAAAAGTATTTGTTCAAACTGTCTCTATTGCCTAATATATTAAATTACTGTTACACACAAAGAAAATAAAATAAAGAAAACAATTATAACCAAACAAATTGGTTATTGAGGCATTGTTTATCAACCAAAAAAGTAAAACTATGTTTGAAATAATCAAATCAATGTTAATGAATACCAAAAAACATTAACAAACAAACATTTTGCAAATATATTAAATTACCCCCCAAAAAAAAAAAAAAAAAAAACGAACCTAAAGGAACATTTTTTACAAAAGAAAAAAAAATGTTTTTTTTGTGTTTTTTTTAAGCTAAAATAAAGGAAGATTTAGTATTAAAAAATGCATATTAATTGAAAATCTATAAAATTAGTTTAAAAATAATAAAATTATGTAATTTTAAAGAGTTGTCTGTGTATTGTTTATAAAACTATCTTTGAAGTAATCTGATCAATGTTAGTAAAAAAAAAAGTTAACAAATGAACATTATGCAAATATATTAAATTACTTTCCCCTCCCCCCAAAAAACCTCAAAGGAACTTTTCATACAAAAGAAAAAAATATTGGTTATTTTTTTTAAAAAAAAAGCTAAGATAAAGAAATATTTATTATAAAAAAAATTTATTAATTGAAAATCTATAACATTACTTTCAAAAATAATAAAATACTGTAATTTGAAACAGTTGGCTGTGCATTGTTTATTTGTTAAAATATTTTTAAAAATGTAATGGCCTGGTAATCTTATATCGATGTGTTTTATTGGAGGAACAATGCCATCAAGTGGAATGGATTGCCATATGTATCAGTACAGAATATTTTAAGATATTCTGACAATTATAAAGGAATATTATGGTTTTAAAGCAGAATTGAATAGTCCTAGCAGGGATTAACATATTTACTTGTTTGTATTTTAAAAATAAATTTAAAATGAAAATGATTTTGTTAATTTTCTGAAGACTGTTTTTCACTTGAAATCATTGAATGACATTTGTCTATTCTATGTTTTTATGACAACTCATTTTTTTTCAACATTTACAAAGTTCAAATATATTTTTTTAGAATGTTTTTCATTTGTAAAATTAAATTAAAAGAAATCAAGTTCCCAACTTTTACCTGAGTTTTTAGTAGGTTGAGCATTAACTAAATCTGACATCTGGTATTACCAGGAAAATATCAATCTGTTAAAGGGTTAATATTTTCACAAGTCACTATGATCTAAAAAAGTTAGACATAAATTTATTTAAATTTATTTAAAATTAGTTCTGAATAAATAAAATGATTGTTTTTAAACATTATAAAATAAAAATAACAATAATCCTATAATTAATTAAAAAAATGAAATGATATTATATTTATATTTTTTAATATGATCATAGTTTAAAATTAGGAATGTTAAACTGCTCAAGCTATAAACTAAATTCTGAAAACTTGAGTGCAAATAAAACAATAAAAAATTATAGGTTTTAAGAAAAAATGTTAGAAATAATGATTTTACTAAAGAATTCTAAGCACTTTAAAAATATCAAAACACCATTAAGATAACATGCATGGTTGCTTATAGATATTTAATGAATATGTGCATGCAAAGGTACTACAATAGGTAACTTCTGATTTGTATAAAGAATTAGAATGAATAGAAGGAGGAATTAAATTTTAAAATAATTAAAGCATAACGAACATTGACAACAATTTAAGTAATTACAAAAATACACTTCTTTATATAAAATGAGTTTTTAAATAAATTTTACAATTAAAATATCATTATTTTTATAAAAATAAATAACTTAATTAACAATTTTAGTATTTTTATTTGATAAACACTATATAAGTGATTTATTTTCTATTTTATTTAGTTGTGAGTCTATTAATATATGTGAACTATGGCATTATAAATTTTCGAATTTGCAATATCCAGTTCAAAATTCAAGACGTAGGAAAAGCTACAAATTCTACATGTACATTTTACATCATCGAATTGTTTTTTATGTTTCGAAAAATGTAATTATATTTTTCTTATAATATAAAAATTTACAATTTTATAATGTTTTATAATCAAATAAATTAGATTTTTATACTTCTCTTATTTTTTTGTGATTAGTGGAAGACTATTACATGTAAAATTACATTGAAAAAATGAATTTTGATTTGATGTATTTAGAAGGCAACATTATAAAACAAATAGTGATAATTCTTTTTATATATATTTTGAGCATTATTTTATTTTTATATATTTTTTAATTATAATTTCAATTTATATTTGATAAAAAATAACTCATGATCATATTAATTATATACAAATTATCAACATTTTTGATCAAATGCAAAAAAGGTGAGTTGATGAAGATATTACAATTATTAGTCATAATACTTTATGAATCGACAAACTCTCAAAACCTATAAAGATAGGATAAATAATACCATCAGACTACTAAATCTATTAACTTATACCTCAAACTTATCAATAATGATTTATTTTATTGTTTTATTTGACTGTTTTATTTTAGTCACTAACATTTTAGCAGTACTTTTTAAAAATACCAAATCATATTGATTCAACTATTATAATATTAAATTCTATTTTCATGATTAATATTAACTACTTATTATTTAAAGTTAACATATTCATTATAAACTATCTATAAATACAATTTGAAGGGCTATGAGGAAAAATGAAAAGGTACTAATGTCTTTATTCACAAAGTTTTCAAATGATGGATTACATGTAGGTAAAATTATTATATACTACACATATTTTATGATCAGTCAACTAACCACCACTAACCAAAATATAAATTATTCTTATAAAATAATTTTGATTAAATAATTATTGAAAATAAAAATTAGAAATATTATCTTTTATTTTTTATTACTTCAAATATCAATGACAATATTTTTTTCCAGCTTAATTATATTCTTTGGTGCTGTAAAGCAATTTATATTATGTCATTTTCGAAGACTACAAATTTAGACTATGATAAACTTGTGGCTAACATAATTTTTTTAAATAGTCAATATTATTATAAGACGAAAAGTTAAAGTTAAGTAAAAACATTTGGTAATCCAATAACATATTATTCCTTTATAAAATTATTAATGCCTATAGATAATGATTTTATATAATTTATTGTATAAAGGCTAGGACTTAAAGTAAGTTATGAAAATTATTTCATATGTAATTCAATTAACATAAATGAAGACTTGAACCTTCTATTGAGAATGCAACATAAAGCCATGAGATAACTTTCTTTTTTAATTATATTTGAATTTTTAAAATACATAAACAATATGTAAAAAGTCAAATCAAGACTGTTTTAACATTAACATTAATAATACAATATTCAATTTATTAAAGTCTTTTGAGTTGGATTAAAGTATATAGATAAAAATAATACAACAATTCTAACGATAAATTTTTTATGAATTTGAGCATGGTTTTCATGGTATGAAGAAAATCATTACATAATAAGGATTAGCTTAAAATATGATCTTAAGAAACTCTAATAAATTATTTTAGTATTAAAAGAGATGGTTGAAAGTAGATTAATATGAAGATTTATTCATTATTATAATAAAAATATTACTGAAAAAGTTTCTTATAGAAAAAGTTTAAAATAGGACAACAAAACGTCAATTGAATAGAAAAATGAATTAACATATTAAATGAAGACGACTCTGATTAAACCATAATTGGTTGTATGGTATTACAAACTGAAAAGTATATATATATGAAAAAACAAATACGATTAATCGCAGTAACATGTATACGCATTATTTATGCTTAAATGAGCGCTATGCAAACCTTACGAACTGATGTAGTTTATTTTACACATAAACAAAAAGTCGAAATTATTCCTCTTTCATTTGTCCTCCCAGATCAGAGCTGATTTCACAGGCACCAATTTTGCTGTCCTCAAGCTCTGGAAATAGAGTATGGAAACTAAGGTCCTGACACTGACTCTCAAGTGACCTTTTGAAACAATTTATCAGATTTTTAGTAGCAATTTTCAGACACATTGATCTTCAGCCAGCCTAACAGCTAGATATTTACAGGTCCCTGAAATCTCAGTTGGAATCACCACATATAATCAGAAGTCTCTCACAATATGTCATTAAGAAAACTCTAAAAGTACATTTTAAAAAACAAATACAGGATTAAGTGTAACTTTTATCACTTGTGTTATGTCAAAGATCAGCGCTATATACCAAAGCATAGGAACAAGTGTAAGATTTGTTTACATAAATGAAAAAGTCAAATTATGCTACCTCTTTCATTTGCTCATCTGAATCAATAACAATTTCAAGCTGGTTTTGCTATCTCAGTGGAGATAGAGTATGAAACTAGATCTAAACATGACTCAAGTGTTATACAAAACGTTCTATCAGTTCTAGCGTAGTGCCAAGACAGTGAAGTCTTCAAATACAGCTTAGCAAGCTAGATAT